>VMKM01000966.1:0-202712 GCA_008360985.2 Macquaria ambigua
CTTACCCTCTGCCTCTGCACCACATTCTGCATGGTAATGGAGGGAAAAGCTCTTGCGGTGTATAAAGACTGATTGAAAATACCAACCTTTGTAAATATTACATACAATTGTGTTTAATGGCGTTTGAGCTATTGTGCCTCAGAAAGCCAAACGTCGGCTGCCGAGTACAGTCTGTGCGGATAGAGGTGACGTGCATGGACAAAAATGAATGGTGAGGTGGAATTTAATTATCACCGTTCGACACTGACGTTTTTAAGGACATGGGCAATTTCGAGGACCATTGTCTAACTACTCGCAGGAAAAGCGATACAGGCGAGTCGGGCAATCAAACATCCCACAGCAGAGAAAACTGGGCCAGGGTGTACATTTTCTTTGAACAACAGACAATTTAGAAGTTATAGTTTACTAGTCTATGGCGGAGGCAAAGGCACTCGGAGGGGCAAAAAATAATGGCGTGTAAAGGTTCGATGTGTATAACAATGACAATGAGGCGTCGAGCTGGAAAGGAGCCCTTAATAGGTACCTGCCTGCCCTGGGGACCACACTCGCGTCTTATTGGTCATCCATTCACAAGACAGCGGCGCATTCTCCTCACCGCCAATCAGCCAATTACAGGCCCCATAACAGGAGGCCTGCTGGCAGCAAGGCAGTCTTTACAAGCCCTGGATCTCAGGCAGGGGAGACGACCCTGTCACAGAATCATAACTATGATGAATATGGCCGGAGGTTTACGGCAACGCCACTGTTTCTGGTAATGTGAGGTGGGCGTGAAATGGCCATTCATGGCCATTGGGAGCAGACAGCGTGACCCTGTTTGAGGCTTCAGAAAACGGTGTAAAATACTGTAAGATGATGAGAAGGGCAGGGAGAGAAGTGTTAATCCAGACGTGGTGAGCATTTATTAGTGTTAGAGGGAAGGGGCAGCACTAATGTTGCTTCTCACCGGCTGCTAATGAAGCCAGTTATGAGGGAGACACCAGTTTGGAGTTGAGCAGAAGGGCAGAGGGGGGGTATTTTGCTACCTCCGCTTTAATATTCAGCTCTTTTATAGAGTAGTGCCAGTCCATTTTTTCCTGCAATTATTAATCTGTCCGTTACAACGAGGTCTAAGCAGATTCTGATCAGCATTAGCTGCCTGCCTGTCTGGCTTGAGTCCATGTCTCTTTGATTGCTGCTGAGCACCAATGACTCTACAGCGCCATTATCTACCCCGCCAATGATGTTGATCATTTAGTGACTCCATGCATTTTAATGTCTGAATTGCAGCCGGTTCCCGACATTACAGCATTTAGGTAGTGACTGAGACCAGTGATAATGACATGACACAGAAGTGTGTGTTTGTGTGCGTTTGTGCCAGCCTGTCTGATGCTTGGAGCTCTCATGTTTGATCTGAATGGGACCTGTAACGGTTCTGCACACAGAGATGTGGACTCAAAAGTAGGATTCAGAGGCAGAGCAGTTGAAAGCAATCAATCGTTTACTTGGTAAGAAGTTCAAATAGAGTTCGGCAACAGGTAATCAGTCAGTGAGAGCAAACAAGCAGGCAAGGGGCAGGAGGAAAGGCTTATTACATTATACGATCTGGCAAAAGACTGGGGAAAGAGGCCTGGTATACATGCAGAGGAACTAATGAGGGAAGGGGGAACAAGTGTGCTGGTGAGTGAGGGGATCAGGTGAGTGGAAATGGCGGGGACACACTGAGGGTAACTACAGGGCAGGTGGGGAATGGCAGGTATCCAAAATGACAGGAGAGGTTAATGACTGGGAAAACGAGCAAAAATGTGCAAAAATTAGTACACAGAGGTAGGCATCGTGACAGGCACCCACTTTGTGCCTCCAGCACAAGCAAGGATTCTAAAAAATATTGCCAATATTTCACAAGCATCACAGAGTTGACTGCATAGCAACACTCAGATTCAGTATGCCTCGTCGACAAGGTGCCTTGTTAGCTTGAGATTTTGAGATTTATGAGGGGCTATAGAGCAAAGTCCAAAAACAGTTACTGTTTGCATGCACTTAAGTAACCAGATTACAGTCTGCTTTTTGCATAAACCTGATTT
This sequence comes from Macquaria ambigua, assembly GCA_008360985.2. NCBI lineage: Eukaryota > Metazoa > Chordata > Actinopteri > Centrarchiformes > Percichthyidae > Macquaria > Macquaria ambigua. The sequence goes on from VMKM01000966.1 coordinate 2,061, forward strand.
CTTAAATGTCATGCAAACAAAAAACACATTTTGGTAATTGGGACACAGGATTAGAGAAACCTAATTTCCCAGATTGGTCCTGGAAAAAGCTGATTTCTTGGTCACGTCTGCATAACAGGGTTTCTGTTTGGCTTTCTACATGTGCCTGACAAAGACTTCAGACAGAGAAAATATAGCTGTGACAGCAGTGCGGCAGGATGAAAGGAAAGATCATTATATGTACCAATGTATCCTGATATAAGCATAAGTCCAACAAAAACAGATAATTCAGAGGATTGGATCAAAACTGTGTGATCCGTCCGTCGCTCACCTACTAACCAATCAAATCACTGGAAAAATGTCATTCTTTGTACTGGAGTCGGATGTGGACAAAAGCCCTGCCTTCATATTTAAGTGACAAGTAATAAAGAGCCTAAAGCGACATGTTCACAGACCAGTGATAGACTGTTCTTTCCATAATTATCAGTGATATGATAAAATGTAAGCAATATTTACATTTCTAGCATTTGAGTGTCCTCCTGTTAGCTGAAAGATTTATGTGTTAATCAACTGAACTACCAGGGATTTCTGAGCTACAACCACTCTCACACAGAGAATAATGTTAGAGTTCAGATTAAAGTCCATGTTTTAAGTTTGAAAATAGTTTTGTTGAAAGGTCAGTTCCCACAGACTGGATCAGCATGGCAGACAGGAACTAGCTAGCTAATTTTAAAAGCAAAATTAAATATAAGATCACAATGCTATGATGTTTACAGATTCGTTATGGTAAGGCTTCTGCAGGTTCCTCCCTCACTGTGCTTTTCTTTCTCTCCCCTGGTTTCACGTGTTCATTGGCACCAAAGATAGTCAAGTGAGGAAGCACCGCACTGACGAACATGAGTGTTTCTTGCTGAAAGATGCAGAAGTACAAATAGCAGCTAACTAGTTGACCTTAGTAATCAATAATACATGTAATTTACAGTTGCATAATAATTGCACTGAAATTGTTTCAGGATGTATAGCTACTGGTTCTGTGTACCCAACATCACTGAGATGATGATTGTACAAAATATATATATATATATACGTATATACGTATATGTATACACACACACACACACACACACACACACACACACACACAGACACACATACTGTACATACACACACATATACATACATACGTGTGTGTGTGTGTGTGTAGATTTCTTAATATTTGTTATTTTCCTCAGTAGCGTCAACAGCACAAACTCCTCATATGATCTGCATTGCATGCATTTATTTCTTATATTTTGATAGTTCAAAGTGAGACATCAGAGCGCATTTTTTCTTCACCTCTAGGCTACATAACATGATGAAAAGATAAGCTGAACAGTATTTACTATGTTGTGTTTTTTATTTATTGTGTGACTTTTATTTGTTTCTACATGTTTAAAGCTAGCTGCACATAGGCACATGCTGGCCTACTGTTTCACTTATTAATTAACAGATAAATATTTTGCCCTGTGAAAAAAGTTTAAATTCTATACAGCGCTCTTAGTCTATGACTAAATACACATATAAACAAAAGAATAAGTGAACAGTGCATTATTTACATGGGATAAATGCTCTACAGGTACACAACAGGCTAGCCAAAATCACAGGCTGTATTTCAGGACACGATATCTACTGCACAAACCCACATCTTAAAAAACGTGTGACATATATTAAGCATTTTAAGTGGATGGTGTAGTTTAAGTTAGTTTAATATTTATTAACACTGCATACTTTGTGGGGTAGTGCAAAATGAAGCCTAAATCTGTCAAACCTGTTGGATTCTGTAGGGCTCAAGTCAGGTTACTGACCTATAATAAGCATGGTTATAATAGCACTAAACAATATCCATGCGTGGATATCCTAGGAAATAAACTTTGGCAGTGAAGTTTAGCAGAATCGTTCAGTTTAAGTATTTTTAGATGACCCAATATCTAGTGGAGTGTTAAAATGAGGATGTACCTAACGCAGTACTGTAGCTGAATATGAGCACATTATACAGCTGCAGCCAAGCATGGGGAAGCCTCTTGTACATGCCTTTGATTGCAAACCCATGTAAAGTAATCAGAGTCCACAGGAAACTTGTCTTGTCCTTAGCTGTATGTTCTCATTAGCAGTTAGGAGTACACCACCCACAGGGATCTAATTTCATTAAAGTGCTAGTTAGCTAACCAAGCTTATTTGAAATTATTAGCTAGATGACACAGCCCTTGTAGTATCTCTATGAATGCATGTTATCAGGGATGGTATAGCCTGCCTTCCTTCATACATAATCCAGAGCACATAAAAGATATAGAACATTTTGATCTATATTCTGTGGAACACAAACTTTCCAGATACTGTAGCTATATGTGTTACACATGCTGGTACAAACACACATCTCATATGCTTAAGGCTACTGACAACTGCTTCCATGGTTGATATTTTGCTTGAGCAGTTTTTAATACAGTTGGTGGATTGGCCAACAGAATCGGAGAGAGATGAAGGCTGAAGATTGCTCTACTATCAGTACAACAGCTATAGCCACTGGCCACTGTGAATAGAGCAGAGCAGAGCAGAGATATACTGGACCTCTGTTGACACAGGTATAGACTTGCAGCTCTTATCTGTCTAAGTCATATGGAGCTGAAGATAACAGGTATTATGCATATTACAAAAGACTTCTGTGGACACGTTGTTCTATGCATGCATCACAAAACTCTCCCTGACAGAATATACAGGAGTCTAGTGGTATTGTTCGCCATGCTAGCGACGTGGCTCTAGGGATAGCAACTTTGGTCTGTCTGTTGGTTGGTTGCTCCACTTTTGGCTCAGACTGAAACAACACCAGATGGATTGCCATGAAATGTAATAATTCCTATTGCCTTTGGTCATCATCATGGTAAAATTTCAATTTGCCCAGTACTTTGGTTTATGGCCAAATACCTGCAAAACTAATGACATTCCCATCAGCCTCAGCTATACTTTGCGTTTTGTCCTAATTAGAAAATGTTAGCATGCTAATATGCTAAACTAAGATGGTCAAGCTTAACATCAGCATGTTAGCATGCTGCTGTTTGCATTTTGCTCAGTACAGCCTTACAGACCCGCTAACATGGTTGTAGACTTAGTCTTCTTTTTATACAGATAGCAGTCACTAAAAAAACAATATGAATATACACTCAATAATCAGTGAAATTAGTTGCTGACTTCTAAAATAGATGAATTGTGGAGTTATATCACTCTGGGTTTTTGTTTAAGAACTTTCAGTCTTGCAGATGTCTTGACTTACAATGGTCAGAAACCAGAGGGTTTTTTGTGGCATTTTACAGCTTAGGCATCTTCAAAGACAATATCTCTCATTGCATATTCAGTGTGACTTACAGTATATGCAGATTCCCACGCAGTACCATTAGTAGCCCTGAGAGAGAGGAATCCCTCCTCTTTGTTTCCCAAATCTATATATCAAGCCCCTAACTGCATCATGCATCAGAGTTCGCCAGGCTGGGGCAGAGTGATAACACTTTGTGTTTTGTAAATCATTACATATTTGCCTTTTGTCAAAATTTGGATTTTATCTTGGTTGAATTGTTTTATTTTGTGTTACTCTTATATACCCTAGATTTGGTTTTTATGACGGTAAGGGGTCAGAGGTTAGGGATAAGTTTCTGTAAGGGGCCCACAAGGAGGCCTGCACTCTGTACATCCTACGCCGGAGGCTTGACATTTGCCATCAGGGATGGGAGTTCTGTTCTTCTTTGCAAGCTTATTAGTGGGTTGAGAGGCATATGAGGACAGTCCAAGAGGGCTGAGGACAGAATCGTCACCACAACCTACCTGGGTGTTAACAAATGTCATCAGTCTGCTAACAGGCGATTGCCTCATGAAGCAGGATTAGTTGTCTTCTTAACTGTGCCGAGTAAAACCTGGAACTCCTAGGTAAAAACAAGTAAGTGTTTTGGGGGTTTTACTCTCTGCAAGCTAATTTAGCAAAGCTGCTATGTAAGACACGTAACACAGTACTTGGCCTTATCATTGATTAAGTGAAAAACAAACTATACAATAACTGGATTGTGTATTCTATAAATTAAGAACAGATGACAGTATTTCCAGTAAAACAGGGAAGGTTATATCAACAGAAAATCAGGCTCATATATAATTTATAACTGCAGTGGTAACAGATAAAATATCTGACTTGGACTCCACCTTGGACTCCATCTGGTAACACTAATGTATTGTAATTTATGCTCCATAATGAATCTTTCCCTCTCATACCACACCCTCTTGACAACTTCTCACATTTCTTCTATCATTACATGTCACCAGCTGACGGCGAGCAGTGCATCCCAAGCTCCAGATTCATCTGGCTCTCCTTTTTCTGAGCGAGACGTGCTTCCCCTTTTGCCATCAGCCTCCCGCCCAGCTCAACCCAGCCCAAAAGCCCTTTGATGTGTCACTTCACATCTCGCCCTCAAAGCTGTGAAATCTCAATTTTCTGATAAGAGCAACCTCAATTTGTCAGGAGATACTATTTATAGATCTGACAGAGATAGAGCTGCACGAGTTGCAATAATTTTTAACAAGTACTTAGAGGCCGACGCCACTGTTGTGTGAAGTAGAAGCAGAGCTGCCCCAGTCGATTCATCTGCTAAAGACGCATTGAGGAAGTAGATTTGAAATGATGCTCGGCAGCACTTTTATTTTGCCGCTGTATTAGACATAGGTCCAGCGTGGCCCGGCTTCCTGTCTGAACTTGTACCTCCTGAGAGTTGGAGCTCTTTAAATACCTCAATTCAACCCACTTTGTGGTTCTCAGATAGTACTGCCTCCATCCACACAGCAGTCAAAAGGAAAACATAGTAGTTTCAGCCCCCGCCACACACACACACACACACACACGCATGCATGCACACACACACACACACACACACACACACACACACAAACCATTGTTGTGGAAGATAATCTGAAAATGCAGTTAACTAAGCTGCCCATTACTCACACAGGAAACGGTTGAGCTTCAGAAAAACTACAGTACATTTAATTGCACAAGACCATTTAGTAATGTTCTATTTTACAGGTTTGTAAAATGCTAATCATTTTTAAAAAATTTCCTAGTGAGTTTTCTGAAACGACCTATGTAATTTATTACATTTAAATTATAGCTAGTGTATAGAGTGTTTTAGTCAGCACGCAGCAGGTCAGCTGAACATGTAAAAAATGTGTCTACTTGGGATTAAATGGAGCAATTCTTCAAACGTAAAATCCCTCAGAAAATCAAAAACTGCTTTTAAAGTCAGCACAGCTAACCAGTTTCTAACTAAAATAAGTGTTTCAGAACTTTCTCTATAAATAATACCAATTACATTGTTCTTTCCAGGAAATTATTAGGAAATAAGGGACACTTAAAATAAATGTACTTCAAGAAAAGGCCAGAAATGGCCGAGAATGTAATAATGATGTTAATACTTATTATTGTTGACCACTTTCCAAAGTTGCTCAGATTGTTGGATACGTTTGTTTTTTTTTTTGTTTTTTTGCATTAGCTACGTTGCCATGGAATCAAACCTGTAAAATAAACAAGAAGCAATTATGGACACAATTATGAAAAGAATCATTTACTACTTATTATTTGTTATAAATAATAAAGTGAACTTGGTGGCATCTTGCAGTGAAAAGGTTGCTGTTCAGCAGCCATATCATCAACTGTCTTATTTTTCAGAATGTGTCACACGTTGCATTCATTTTCACAGAGATGAGTGTTTCATACTCACCTGTTGATGGATTTTCAGTAGCAGGTGATAGTTTTAGCGTGAACCAAAAGCACTCCATACCTGTTATTCAGTGTTTCACTGTATATCAACAAAAACTAGAACCCATGCTGTGAACCCTTGTTGATGAACAGCACTGACACAAGCATATAAATACATGCAAGCAGTGCATTCTTCCCACTTTTACTTAGCCTGTTATCTTCACTTGGTTTTGTGTGTGGATGAAATAAATGAAACTTAAAATAGTATTTAAGAAATGTAGAAAACTGGCTCTTGAGAGGAAATGGGGAAGAAGAAAAGAATAATACTTCTGCAATAATAGTCACAAATCTGAAGTAAGACGTGAATATGAATAAGTAAGTTTGCCTGATTCATAATAACTAAAATTGAGTTCTTTTCATGAAGTTAATATTCTGATGATTTTAAATTCCAGACTTTCAAAAGCCATCAAATTATAATGCTGATCATTCACACTCCAACACAGACATTACATTTCACTTTGGGTGAGATGTGCTCATGTAAATTAAAGTAATTTCCACATATTAATGTTTTAATAGAAAATTCTGTTGATGGCTGCCTCACATTGTCCAGATGAACAGTAGCCAGATGGTGTGAAATAAATGAATAAAATCTTACATGGACTGATGGTGCCAGAAATGTTTATACCCCATTAAGTCATTATTAAGTGATGGAGTTTTGATTTTGATTAGCATTGAAATCTCTAGTATACACATTATGTTAAAGGAAATGCTTAGCATTATTCTAAATATGAAATTAGAATAAAACGTATCCCAACTTCTGAATGCTGAATCTTCTATTACCTGTAGAAACAGTGCAAAAACACACAATTGCCTGGCTAACTTTGGCCCGTTTCCATCTAAGCACACCATCTTATGCACACAATGTCATGGGAAGAGATGTTGATATTTGAAATGCTTTCTGAAAATAAAAAAATAGTTAATTTGAAAGTTTTAGGAGTTTAACAAGCACGGAAAATTTAGATGTGTATTATGAATTTAACAAACCACCCTGCCTCAGCATTGCTTGCTTGAAAGTAACCATTGTTCAGCATGTGAGACCAGACTAGCGATGCATTTGGACATTTTGTAACCTTCAAAACTCAACGCAATATAAACCATCTGTGCTTAGGTGTGAAAACAGGCAGGTTTGTCTCAAGACCACACATACACACGTTGTAACTAAAAAGGTTCTTCTTTGTCTAACTGAAATAGAAAAGAAATTATGTTGAAGTAAAACTATATAGGGATGGCTCCATGCAACAGCGGTTTTGTCTGTGAAAAAAGAGACAGGCATTTTTACCGTTTTGGATCCAAATGTTCTGCTATAGTATGCATCCCTCAGCAAGAAATTAAATAGAAGAAATACTGAAAAACCAACATCACAATTTACTTGCAGGTTTTAATTTGAACAAACTGTTTGCTGTGGAGTTACTTGCACTATCCAAGTGACTGCAAACTATCTAGGCCAAGATGTGATGGCACTCTACTGTATGTTTATAGTAATGTCATTGCAATACGATGGTTTATATTTGTAGAGCTTGTGTTTTTATAGTTACTTAGATGATCTCTGCTTTACGTGCAATGTTTCAAAGACCTGGATTTCTACCTTAGTCAGCAGTTTGTGTTTATGAATCAAAAGTGTTGATAGTGTTAAATTAATAAAAAGTGATGACAATGACACATCCTTTAGTAAGACATTAAAGTTTGAATGTGGCATGCCAGCATTTTTATCTTCTATATTTTATTGGCAAACCAGGAATGGTGCATTACTGCCACAATCCAATGTTGGACTTTCTGTATGATCTCATCCCTCTGTATGACAGACTGCACTCTAGTGCTGTCGTTAATTTCATAAAAATTCTAGATCACACTTTTACATTTGTATTCGTGTTTTTATAACACAAGAATAGGTGAAAAATCAAAGCTCATTGTGGACATATTTATCTTGTTCTAACATGTTTACAACATGAACATTAGAGTAATTGGATTTTCCATTCTTTTTTTCAGTTAACAGCTCCTGTACAACAATAGAATTAAATGCCTTGTTCAATGGTTTGTCAATGGCCCAGACTTTTCCCAGCCAATCTTGGGAATTGAAATGACAGTCTTGTGGTCACAAGCACACTTTGTCTAACCTTTGGGCTACTGCTGGCCCAGTTTGTCTGAAATGGTAATGTGCTGCTTTGAAGTTTTCTCTATTGAGGAAAAGGAAAAGTCCAGTCTTACAAGATCACATACTACAGAGCCAACTCACACAACTCTGAATTTATATTATATACACAGCAGCTCGCTGAGTAAAGGTCTCAGTGTTAGATCAGTTCTGACCCTCAGAAAAAGGCTTTTACTGTACTTCTATCTTTCCTTCCAATGAAACATTTCAATGGCGATTTGATTACCTGCCGCTGTGCAGAAAGAAAGAGCAATTTGAAGACAGATTGACCTTTCCTCTTCTCTCTACAACCGCTTGCTCTGCCTTTCCCATCTACCACATCTCATCCCCTAGTTCCCTGCAAATATCTGTGATACTGAGAACATTTTATCATAAACCCTTACAGTCTGCACATAACAGGAAGGAAAGGTGCCCCTGTATGTTTGTGTATCTGTGTGGCGTCTCTGTTGTGTCCCTGAATGGGATTTGCAGTGGATATCCTTGACTGGTATAGGCTATGAGATGAAGTCCTGTCTGCATTTTTAATAAAGCAAAGACGATACAGTCTTGACTGTTGTGTTTGGTGTGTCTCTGTGTGTATTTTAGAAGAAGAGAAAAAATGAGACAAAGACTGGGAGACAAAGAAAGAGAGGGAGAGAGGTGACACTGCCCTGGGGCATCGTCATATTACCCCCACAACATGACGCTGAATTCAAAACATTGCTCTCTCATTCCAGTCAGGGTACCATGGTGCTATTATGTTGCGCATAGAAACATGCCGTCTTCATGTATCAATTTACCACTGAACCCTAAAAAATGCCTCGGCAGCCAGACGTGACCCAGAAATGTCAAATGACTCCGGCGTAGTGTCCTAAGATAGGAGGAAATTATGCAAGGAACAAACCTGCTGGCAGAAATGATCAACCACAAATTATTCTATTCAGATTCACAAAGCACCGGCTAATTTGAGGGAGTGACACCAATTTCCCACAGGCCAACCCGCATGCCTTTTTTTCTCTATTTACTATTAAATACCAAAGAGATGTGCGTCTAGTGAGCGAGCATGGGAGAGACATTAATGAAGGATGGATTGCATTCAGCCCCCCAACCTCTCTCACCCTCCCCCTCTCATAATAGTTATACAGGCTTTACAGTTTTAGCACACATCTCCTAGCAACCACAGCTTGTGCCATCAACCATATAGTAGATCTGTAGATATAATGGCAAAAATATTACAAGACCAGGTTGAACGCTAACATCAGCATGCTAACATGCTCACAATGGCAATGCTAACATGATGATGTTTAGCAGGTATAATGTTTACCATGTTCACCATCTTAGTTTGGCATGTTAGCATGCTCAAATGTGATAATTAGCAATCAATCCAATAGCTCGCCAACATTTGTGCTGCTAGCATGGCTCAGAAAAGAGGGTCACTATGACAGAGACACAGCCTGATAGTAGATTTGTTTTTGGTTGAGAGATCAGCTCAGTTAATCCGAACAAACTGTTAACCAGTTAACACAATAGCACATTAACTGATACTATAGGTACTATAGCCATCTGCTGAAGATAAAATTACATTAGGCCCTGCGTAAGCGGTGATGCACAAGAATGTTTGGTGAAATATGAAGATAACAGATGAGCTGTTAATGCTGTTTCAAACTGGTGCCTCAATCTGCCCTGCATATTGCCTCTTGTGGCTTGATTGTTTGGAGCGTGTGCTGCACGTATCCTTGACATTTTCTCTCTCTCCCTCTGTCTTGCTTTCAGTCTCTCTTTCATTTGTCCGGACTATATTTCTGAAAGTGTGACAGCACTCCGGGGATCATTTTACAGCAATTTAACTTCATGTCAGATGTTAGGATATTTAGAAGAGGGCAGCTGATGCACATGTTCTTGTATTAACCATCTGGTGGTGGTAGAAAAGTACTCGGATCCTTTGCTTAAGTAAAAGTAGCATTACATAACATAACATTACATTAATTTGCCAAATGGTTTTGTCCAAAGCGACTTAACAATTGTCCCCTACACACAATTTGGAGAAATTTCAGGTTTAGTGCCTTGCTGAAGATACTTCGACTGGTAGCCAGGAGAAAACCACAATGTTAAACCTGAGGTACAAAGTTCATTCTTAACCTTGGAAGCAGCAATCAAAAAAGAATTGCAAGTTGTACATATCCATCTTTCCTGAGCACTTTAAGGACTTTTCGTCCATTTTGACTTAAAAGCTAAGTTTCAAAGATCAATCTTGACCTTGGAAACAGCAATTGAGAAAACAATCTCGCCACAAGATCCCTTTAGTAGCCATTCTACAGCTTTCAATCATATCCCACGATGTTCTGAAGGTTATCTTCACATCTGATGAAATGATTTGCAAATACACCATAACAGATGGACCTTGTGGTGAAATTGTTTTCTCAACCCAATGTAAAAGTAGCCTCCTCAATTACGAGAAAAGCAATTAGCAGCAAAACAAATCAGTTTTTACTGTGCAGAACGGCGCCTGTCAAAGTGTTACTATACGTATTATGTTACTGGATTAATATTACTGATGCATTAATGCGTGAGCAGCTTTTCAAGGTGGAGCTCAGCATTTCAATGTGGAGGCACGGTACGTTTATTCGTATAGCATCTTTCAACTTCAAGGCAATTCAAAGTGCTTTACATAAAAGCGTAAAAAGACAAAACACAAGGCAATATGCTATAATAAGCAAAAAGTACAATTTTTCACATTTCAAAGTAGAATAATAAATGTATGTTTTGCAGCTGGTTTCATTGTTATAGTTACAGTTCAATTCAGGCCTGGATTATTCTTCCATGAAATTGTTATTCACTGTCTGAAATTGATTGACGTCATATGCTACACTTTGACATTTTGTGCATAATAACAAGGTAAAGAATGAATTGTATCGTTTCACATACAGTAAGAGCTGTGGTAGATACATGCTCTATAGCTGTTTGTAGTAAATAATTTGGTGAGACAGGATTAAAAGTGTAACAGGAACTGGGGGAACTAGGTGACATTGTGTTTTTGAGTTCACCAACTGAAATGGCAAAATAGCGAAACACGACTATGTGGAAGTAAGGATTTGCGGGACGGACCGGCTTAGCAGGTTACGGTGGGCGGTTAAGTTGGCAAGGAGCCGAGTTAAAAGGCCTACTAAATGAGTCCAGGCACCGCGGTGCCAACTGTGGTCTCCTGCAATGTTGTGATTTGATTGTGGTGTGCTATTAAGGCTCTCTTTGCTCATAATGGCACTTCTTTATCAACTGTAATATTATTCAAATGAGAGTCCAACGACACACTTCTCCAGGGTAGAAAAATCCACCCAGGCTTCAGATTAGTTCAAGGGCCCCATGAGAAATGGGACGGCTAAATGGAGAGCTGTTACGTTTTTAATTTCTATACTTTCTGAAAGTGTAAGAAGAGAAGAGAGAGCTGTTGCAGTAGAGGAGAATCTTAATATAGAAATATAATGACATTTCAGCGAGTTGTGAGCAATGGTGTCTGTCTGCTTTGCTTGCAAACAAAAAGATCAATTTGGAGAGAAATGATTTGTTATGCTAATTTGTGTTTCGTGTGGTCTCAGCTGAGATAGGTTGCTAAATTAGAAAGTGAAACAGCAACAGCAAGTAGCCTAAAACTAATTTGCTTGTTACTTAAATCTATGCACACATACACATGCAGCTTTACAGATGCCTTGAAGTGATCTCAAGTTTGTTAGGAATGATGTCACCTTTACATTTACTGTTTTGCCACCAATGACCGTTTATTACCAATAGGTGGCAATCTGTCCTTGTCACTCAATGTGCCGAGTGCTCAAGCTTATCTGCAGAACTTTAATGTATGCCAAATGAGATTTTCACAGCTATATGTGAGGGAGAAGAGATGAAGAAATGTATAGAGGAGAAAGACAGAAAAAGGCTCTGAAAGGGAAAGGTTGAGGGGGATGAAGGGAGGGCGACAGGGGTGCTGACTGGTCAAAAGGTTTGCTTTCTCCACCTGCTATGCCTTCTGTCCATGTGAGACCAAACCTCTTTGGTGTTTTAACACCCCTCATAAGGGAGTACACCTTCCAGAATGCCTCGTGTCTTTACGTCCCCCAGTCGCACTGTATGTCAGGAGTGCATCTATTCTGCATAAAGGTTAGCGGCAAGGACGCAACGGTTGTAAGTCATGTGGCTTGTTCCTCATTAAAAGGCTACCATCAAATGAGGGCTCGGGGGGGCAGAGATATGGCTGATGATTGCATATTTTACTGAGGCGGCGGTTGTGGCTGCACAGCTGGCTGGCACAACACACCGGGGTCTCAGTCAAAGCCAGCGCAAAACAAACAATGCCAATCAACCTGGTGCCTCTGGATGCCTCTCTACGTGAAGTAACTCACAGCACAGGCTGTGTCTCAAACGTCTTCTGTTGCTTCTTGGCTTTGCTGCCTCCCATGTTACTGCACTGACCTGAAAACAGACAGAGGGCAAAGTAATATAGTCAGTGTTGACTCGAAAATGACAGTCTAGTAACTCTACTTTCAAGCAATTATGCAAAAACCGACTCTCTGGTTCCTAGTTTTAAAATGGAGGGAGAGCCGGCAATTGATGCACATCGTCACAGCTTTAACATCACACGCAGAAGTGCCATTACCACATGCGATGTTAATAAGACCATTTCCTGCCATCGACTATTAAAATGAGTCCCAAGTATTTGAAGACAACTGTAGGCAAGGGCATTGCAAGTAATTGCTTCCTCCTCCTTTTTTTAAAAGCAAGAAGCAGTGTGTTCCATGAAGACTCAATACATTTTAGTTCCTGTTTACATATATCTCAGTGAAAAAGAATATATAGAGATCTATTGGTATATATAGAGATCTATTTATATCTAACCAAAAAGGGTATTGGAATGTCAAAAAATAACCTGTGGTATTCTGGAAACACGTTTCCCATTATTGCCTATAGCAAAGAACCAATGGATTTCTTGCATCAGATTGCAGGCTCGCTATATAGAAAAGAAATGGGTGAGACAAGCTCTGCACAACGAATATGTTATCAGTGAGGGGAAAAAACCCTTATATCTCTGTATCTTGACCTTGATAGGAATCAACAAATGAGCACATAAAAGGAAGGGGAGAAAGGGGTACAAACACTGGACAAAAGAGGAGCTTTCAGCAGCTCTGAATAAACTAAGCGAGGCCTTGGAAATATGCAGGGATACTCTCCCTCCTTCCCTATCTGCAGGGCTGGAGGTCTAACCTTTCTTTAGATCAGGCCTTGCACTCATGCAATAAAAGGCTGTGGGTTCTCAAATTAATAAATATGCATGCTAACATACAGCTGTAGGTTGACTTTAATATTTGATGAGAAAGCATTGTGTTTGGGGAGTGGTGCGGGGTTCTTGGCTATATTGAAATTAATGAATCTTGACAGACACAGTGGTTCAATGGAGCATTTATGCTTGTCCTATAAACACATATCTCCAATAGTTATACATAGACATGATGAGACAATGTGAAAACATTACAGAACAAAACATTATGCATTCATCACATAATCACAAACAAATGACTCCCAAATTCTCCCCTGACTGCCTAAAGTACTACAAGAAGGGTTGTATGTAAAATCTAAAGATAGTGTTATTCACAGTCAGTCATTGTACGGATTACATCAAGTAACAGGTTTCATTTTTTAATATTGCATTATCATTCACCATCGACAACGATGCCCCATGACAGATATGGCAGGAACATGCTATGCTGATCAAGCCATCTGTTATCTTCAAGTAAGCATATATTATGCATATTTAACTTCCAACCGTGTTTTGAACACAAGTAAATTGGATTAAGATCTGGGGAGATTAGAGCTTTTCTTACAGTATGATACATTTAGCTGATAAGGTTGATCTCGAACATCTGATAATGACAGTCACAGGATCACCTAATGACAAAGATCAGCAACGATTGACCAAGTTCCAAATAATATCATCATCATCATCATCATCATCATCATCATCATCATCATCATCATCATCATCATCAAGGTGAAGCAGTTATAATATATACACACACACACACACACAATATATATATATATATATATATATATATACATATACATACACACACACACACACACACACACACACACACACACACACACACACAATATTGATAATTGATATATCTGTGATCAACAGAATTACATTCATATGCAGCTCATTTGCAACTTATGTTCATATAGTCTTTCAATATTTAACCAAGACCAAAAACTGGATGCATTATTTGCCTTTAAAGTTACCTAAAGCATGCTGTAGTTGCCATGGAGCAAAACTAATTCTGACAGTAAACAGTTTGTTCATATGTCAATTCAAAACATAATCTGCGTGGCATCAAGTCTGCCAAAAGGTATTAACATGATGAAAAATAATAGTATGTAAAAGTAACTGTAATATTGGCCAGTGACAATGACCTGTTGATATATCAGTCAGGTTCTAGTTGCAGCAGTGTTGACCTTAGACTGTATGTAAAGATGGACGACATGACAGCTAACCAAAAGTGAAGCCAAAACATCTCGATCGCCCCCTGGTGGCTGGCTGCAGTATAGGTCATAAACCCTGCCCCCTCCATGTTAGTGGATGGGATATGGGCCAAACTGAAAAGTCAAAGTACACGTCAAATAAAATGTTCCTAAAAATGGTTTCTGTGATTTTAGGTAGTTCTTATCACGCTGATGTTTGTTCAAGTGTTCATTTTTCTTATCAGTTTGGTTTTAATTAATTATTTGATGCTATAAGAAGGGGGCGAGACGTCATGATTGACAACTGTGATTTGCTCAGGATTGGTTAGGGCGGGTGTATGGGCGGGACCTCGATGGATCACTACTGCACAGACTCTGGCTCCAAATGATGTCACCAGTGCAAGATGGCAGTGCCCCTATCCGGGATATTTTGGCTTCATTTTTGTACAGTGGGAGGAAGTGGAGACGTGTCGTCCATCTTTAAATACAGTCTATGGTGTTGACACTCCACTTAAGAATAACTAGTCATGCTTTATGAGTTGTAATGCTAACTGGGGAGCTAAGTTGTAATCTGCATCATTTTCTCATTCTTACAACTGTATATTAAGACATTCCAGTCAGCCCACATTTATTTATAGCTCTTATATGAAAGCAGCAATACACTTGAGGATGTTCTTTGCTGTGATTATGGGCACTTCAGTGCTGCTGACACTGCTCAGCTGTACCTCATACCTACTGCATCGCCGACATGCCCATCATCTTGAGGTGAACTGCCTCTTGGGTGCTATTGCTATATTATATCATTTGCTAAAAGCTGGATTTCATCCTAGGATGTCAGCGCAGAAATAAAACTTAGTGAAAATATAATTCAGCCTTCCAGAGTTCTACCAACCTTTCAGACCTTGTTTTCAAGCCTTTCGTTATTACAGTTTCACAATTTCTGAGAAGTGACACTGTGTCTGTGTCAGCTTGCCTTTACATGCTTTGCTTGATGGAGCAATTAAGTAAAGAAATGCCTGTCGCTCCCGAGCTGGTCAATCTGACAGATTTGAGCGGACAGTATGCTGACACTGATGACTGCAGTGGAGTTATAACTCACAGGACAGTAGCGCCACCTAATTCACAGTCATGACCTGAGCACACACAGACCATGGGGGCTGGAGGACTGTCATGGCCACAGACGCACACAGTATCTCCACATAATGAGCACTGGTGGGATGCTTGTCTCTAGACTGGTGAATGTTTCTGGCCTGGGCTCAAAAGTCAGTTAGAGTGGTGACAGGGCTTCAGGGTACTGGATGAATGCCTGAGCAGCTGTCATGACCCCACGTTATTTGACAGTTTTTTCTCCAGAGGAAAAAGAGGACATGTGAAGCTGAACATATGAGTTCTTGTTTTAACTTGTTTGATTTTTATTGGTATTACTGACTTTAGTAGAGCACAGCAGAGCTTATTTTGCAGGTGAGTCTCTTTTAAATACAAATATACAAAGTACATTGTACAAGTAAAATAATTAAATTCTTCATGAATCTAATGTTTTTATTATTAAAAAAATTACATAATTTGAGGAGCTAAAGACAGACTCGCCAGACAAAGGCAGATAAGGTGAGAACAGTCTTTACTTAGTGTTTGTTCAGGCTTAAAGTGCGCTGTAACTAGCAAATGCATATAGTGGTGTGATGCAGGAGTAAAATCTGACAGAGAAACAGACAGAGAGAAAGAAAGGCTGGATCAGCTTGCACCCTGCAACAAAGATCATCTGGCAAAGGGGAACTCTAAGGTGGCTGTGTACTGGGGCTGATGAGGGAATGAGGGGCAGGTGTTCAGGCAGGAGGAGGGTCAGTTAATGAGCTGAACACAGAGAGACTGGTGGACAGGGGAGGACAGCTCTGCAGAGAAAAACAGAGTATACTGAACAACTAGATGTAGATGAGGAGGACAGAACAGATAAAACAGTGGTAATCAAGTGTTCAGATGATGGGATCATACTCGACTCTTAATCAAAGCCTCCAAAAATGTGGTTTCAAACTGTACATTTTTCTCAGTAACATGACATATTCATGACTAAATAAGCAATAATCAGAGTTTAGAAAAAACATCCTTAAGTATTATTCATTGAGAGTTTAATGCTCAAAAATTAAGCTAATCTGCTTCATCAGGATTGTGTGTGTGTGGTTTGAACAGATGCAAACAACCACACAACTGTTTTCTGATTTGAATTCAAATATTGCTGCGTTTTGATTGGTGTATAAGGAAATATGTGACATCACCAATTCAACTTTAGCAGATCTTGTTGTCATTTAGGATCCCATCACTCATAGCAAGAAGCTGATTGAGAAAATAGGTTTTCAGGGCCTTTAAGGTTAATAAATAGCATGGTTAGATTATATACCACAGTGACTATGTATATACCATTGTGGATATAATATATGAAAAAGTTGTTTTTTCTAGTGTTAGTATCGTACATTTAGCATTATCTGCCCATACTTGCTCAGTAATAATAATGCCCTAATCAACTTTGGTGCCAGACAAGATCATTGATGTAAGACGATTTTGCTAAACTTTTTTTACGTTTAATGATGGATTTTAACGTTCAATATCAACATTTTAATAATTATTCCTTTCTAACATCTGTACATGGCTAAGGTATGGTTACTGTTGGGGAAAAAATAGTGGTTTTGGTACTGTATGGTAAAGGCAACTAAAACACTAGCTTAAGCTTAGAGTAAGATTGTGGTTACAGTTTTAGTAAAAGTGAACATTAATTGAGACTGGAAACGAACTACAGTTGCCTGCATGAAAGTCCAATGCGTTGAGCCCTGACCCCAACATCCTTACTTTCTGCCTTGCTAACAGGCACACTACTTCCTGCATTGGCATTGGACATAAACTGTGAGGTGTGGCGTAGTCCAATATGAAGGTAGTTACTGTATTATTTGTAACAGTAATGTCAGGAGTAGTAGTGGAAGAGATTAAAAGTAGTTTTAATACATAAGAATAATAAAGAACACAATGTAAATGGAAGTAAAAGTGAGAAAGAGATTTGCCTACGTTGCTTCCTAGTAAAACAACATAGCTGAACAAAAGTTAGTCACCAATTCTTGAGAAAGGACGCTTGTCATAATTGATTACAATAATAATGAAATAATGACTTTTCATGTAGAAATCCAATTAGTGTTGCCTGAAATCCCCAAGGTAATTTACATACAGTAGTTAATGCCATGTGGTAAATGTTATTTTACGTTGTGCTGTAATTAATACTGATTGTTGAATGGTTTAGCTGTCATTATGTAATATTTTGTAGTTGTTGAAATAGTGTCATTTTAGACAGAAGGTCTGCAGAAGCATTAAATCTGTTTGGGGAATTTCCCTTTGATGTTTTAACCTTTCAAGGAGAGCCACTTTAGCTCCGAAATTGGCTCCACATCCTCAGTAAGCCCTTCACCACCTGTAAGTCAAACCCTCTGTGGAATAAATGTGAAAACCCGAGTAAGTGAGATGGGGTTGAGCGGAGGAATGAAGGGTTTTGGGTGATGAAAATAGGAATGCTAATGTGTAATGTCTAATTGCTCGTTGCTTAAATTGGCTGACATGAGCACCCATCTGCTGAAGGTGAGCAATGTTGCAAAGTGCTTGCTAATTAAAATACTTGAAAGATAATTTGGGGAATTGAAAATTATTTAATGTTCATTTATGTAATTCCAGGGCATTAGGAGAAACAGGACGAGAACACGCTGTGTGTTATTATTGGATGCTATTGTGCATGTAGGAGTGAAGGTAACAGAGGAAGTCGGGGGTGAAGGGGGTGGAGGGTTGGAGGAAAACGCACAATATTTATGAAGCACTGTCAGGTTAATGTCATGCAACATTTATTGATGCAGTAATGTTTAATTTAGCATACGCTCCTGTAATAAGCCATTAGGTGTTGTGCTATGATTCAGAGTTTGATGGTGCTGTAATGACAATCAGATGCCCTTGAATATCTCACTAACACTGTGTCTGCCGCATTTAGAGGCAGAAAATAAATATAAATCAAACTTAAAATATATTTATGCCAGCTGAAGATGCTGTGCAGTTGTGCTGGCTATCGATAACATGAGGATCTGTCTTTCAATGGCTGGCTGTAAAATATTCAAAATTTCAGACAGGAACATGATTGGATTAGCTTTGATAATGGATGTCATAAAAGCAGGCAGTGCCATTTTAATAAATCTGTCACATTGCCAAAGGGTAGAAATTATAGTAGAACGACAACAGAACCCTTTCTGGCCGGCACCCCCTTAAAACACACACCTACACACACACACACACACACACACACACACACACACACTACAAAGAGGTCTCGGTTGCAACACTCTATAGTTAGATTTGTGAAGAACCTGAGTTTACCACCTATCACAACGTCACAGAAACAACACACTGACCAATGTCAGCTCAAAGAAGTCTGACCTTGGAGATAAACCAGCAGACTCTCCAGTGTTGCCTGTGATTGCGTGACACCGTGTAAATGACCAGGTGTCCTTTTGTCCTCTGTGATTAATGCCCTTAATTTGCTTGTAGCCTACCTGATAGATTGTGTGTGTTTCAGTTGTCTCCGACGAGGTATTCCAAAGCATTTCTTTTGATACTCAGAACGAGTGACAGTGATTTACATAAGGATTAAAGAATAGATTATCATATCAGACGCAGAGACGGATCACTGAAATAACTCAAGGAAAACAGAGCTATCAGCTGGATATCATACCATGCTATGCATATGGATTAAGATACTGAAATGTGTCCCTCTTTTGTCTGCTGTGCAAAGCATGCAAGAATGCCTTTTTTTTGCAGCGAGTTGACCCAAAGCTATTTCTAGAAGGACTTTAAAGTTTGTTTCGATCATTATTTCTAACTGCTGTCATCGCAACAGCTCAATCACTGCATAAGGAGAGGACTTCACAGGGTCACATTGTTATCATTGATTTCCTCACCAATGACATGACAATAAATGGCCAGTGACAAAGACGCTGAGAGCACATTTCTGTGCAGAGAAGCCACCATCATTGTTTATGGGAGTTATTCTTTTTCTTTTTGCTCTGGTTCTTCCACAAAAGCTTATTGTTTTTGTATCTAAGAAACATCTAGTCCTGCAGATACCGCTGTGCTGATGGTGTCTCCCTGTAATGAAAATACAGAATTTATCTTTATAATGGATCATTATACATCTGCCACAGTGTAATGGCAGCAAGATAAAAATAATGTTGCTTGATTTACCTCACTGGCATACTCCATTAGATTTTAGTCTGGTAAATTAGCACAGAGGAGGAATCAGGATTGCAGAGCAGGCGAGCTGTGAGATCGAGAACATACGCACTGTAAAATTGCCCCATTATGAAAGTTGCATCAGAGGGACATTATAAACAACCCCTGCCAGGGGATTCATTAGTACTGAGCAAAACCATAGAGAGTAGTAGCAGGGACAATGTCCTTTTTCACTCTTCCAAAAAGCCATTAGTGCACTGCTCTGAGTAGCTGTAAGGAAGGATGGGAACCATGCAGGGAGAGAAGGAAGGAAAAAAGGAGAGAGGCTGACAGATACATGATTGCAAGGGGAATTTAATAACATAAAATAATGTTCTGAATAATGTTCTGAACTTTGAATATGAACTTTACAAAATGTTACAAAAGGGCTCACTTTCAATTTTATGAAAATTTACAATTTAGGACTGGATGGTCTTGCTCAGAGCTGGTTTCATGCAGATTTGTCTGACAAAACTAGAAACTATCTGTAGTATGGTGTCAAAGCAGCCTCTTATAGATGTTATAGATAAAGGGGTACCACAGGGTTCAATTCTAGGTCCAGTGCTTTTTACAAATTACATAAACAATACTTTTCCAGCAGACTTAAAAAACAATTTTCATATGGATTACCTGATTACACCATAGTGACCCAAATATAAAATAACAATTGGGATTATTTCCCTTGGAAAACAGTTAGCCATGCCTTTTTTCTTGCTAAAGTGAAACATGAAATACTTCCATTAAAGCATGATGTAAATCCCACATTTGTGTATCACACACACTCTCATGTCAAGCTCTTGTAATGTTTTTCTCTGGCAGTTAGCTTTTTTGAGACTCTTCATGACATTTCATGGCACCAGTAATTCTGCAGTAACTGGGAGATGGTTTTGACTTGTTTTCACTTATCAGGGATATATTTTCTCACTGGCACCAAAACATGATACACCATCAGACATTCCTGTGAGGCTGATTAAGACACACTATAAACAGACATGAGGAAAGTAGCCTAGCAACATTAAGACTATAAACAACCCATAATACAACTCTCTTAATGTAACAAGGTCATTTTGTAACACAGGGATGGGTACTTGCTCTATTCAAAGAGAACATCTGCCGTTGTGAATACATCAAACGTAACATCCAGAAAAAATACTGTCTCATTCGGGCCAATACATATGTATGTAGGCTATGTTTAGCTCTACTCCAACTCAAGTAATGTCTAAATAACAATCTTCTTTTGATGCTGTTCAGACACCATACGCTCTTAAACATGTATTATTATATACACAATAATAATAGATAATAATAATAATAATAATTCATACATTATACCTTGTATACTGATACTAACTTAAATACTGATATGATATGTTTAATTCACAAAAAAATTATAATTCTACTATTCCCCTTCCTGTTATTCATTCACATATTGGTATTGAAATGTCTTGACTTCTTCAATCTTAAATATACCTAGAAAATCTGGCTAAAAAGTAGCTGTACTTTCAAACACCATACGGAGAACTGTAGGCAAAAGTAGGGTGGTTTTCATTAGCGACCCACAGAGTGACTATGTAACTTTTGAAAGAAGAAACAACACATTCTTCCTCTGACAAATGAAAAGTAGATTCATATGAAATAAAATGCAGTCCTCACTTCAGTGCACTCAGGGGTTTCGCTGCTACAGCCTTAGCTGGTTGGGTATGACCAGTAGCTTATAGTGGCTACTGTTAGCTAATGTTAGCTAGTGCTAGCAAACGTTAGCCAACTGCTGTGTAACTGACATTTCTACTTACTGTTACATGAAGTTTTAAGTTAATAAATATCTCAATGGTTTTATCTCAAAAGTAAAACAAGACGTAAACACACCATACGTCATCAGGAGCCGTATTTTTTTCTAGTTTATAATCCCATTTCATTCGCTCCGAGTGCGGTAACTAATGACGACACATTTAAAGCAACTGACTCAAAAGAATCTTAGAAAATGATGGAATATATTGTATCTCTGCTCAATTTATAAAGCTACTGTTCACTGGCCCAGATCTCAAGCCTGGCAAACTCTACAACCCATATGGGTAAAGAATAAAATTCAAAAGTATAAATTTCAAAAGTAAGTAAATAATTAATTTGAAAAGTACTTTCCACCATATAAATGGAATAAAATACAAGTGATTCTAGAACTTCAGTGTCCCTTTAGAATTTTAAACTTTTAACCATGGACCTATTTAGAGATATTTGAGATTTTTTTATGTTCTCTCTTCATTCATGTTTCACTGCTGGGCATTTCATTTAAATCAGTTCAGAGCAGATTTATATGAAAGTTGTACCACCAATACATTTAAATGTGAATCAGAACACCCATCAGAACTTTCAGTACATTTTGAACTATGTTAAATGTAAACCTTACATATGTAAACACCCGTCATGGTAAGGTTTTGCTAAGAAAGACAAGTGAATATTAACGAGATAACCAACATGGTTGCCTTGCTCATTGCATCTTAATGTATGATTCATAATGATCTAAAGTGACTTGGAACCTCGATCTTCTCTGACAGCTAAGAAGGCAGCTGTGGCGTATCCCAGGGAAAGACAATGACCCTGGTAACTTCAACACAGATTGGCTGCACACACTTCCAAAGGTCAACAGAGCACTAGAGCAACAGCAAAAGTTATTTCATTGCATTAAGCAACTGACTACATCGTAGTCTCACACAAGCCCTAGGCTGCTTTCAATAAGCTCGTCCTGCTGAATTCTTTTGAAACGTTTTCCAAGCACAGTCTGACATTTGTTATTTTCTCTGGGAATTTAATGCTATTGCCTTTCTCAGTAGCACAAGTGTCTTGTGTAGATTAGAAAGAGCACAGGCTAACAAAACCTAAAAGCCACTCAAGTCCAAAATGTAAGGGCAAATTCCCCATCACTTCAAACCATTGCTCTGTCACTTTGACAGCCCATAATACTTATTAAGCTGACAATGCCATGATGACTTGAGCCTCAAAGAGAAAAACATTCATAAAGGATACAGGCCAGAGCTGTGGCATTGGTCATAGAGATAGCAAGAGTGAGCCTTTCCTGACCTTGTGAGGGGTTTTATGAGTGGAAGAGGTGATAGTTTTTGTCAGCATAAAGTTATTGTGCTTGCTGCTGTAACAGGATGATATCCTGACTCTGCACTGTCTGGAATATACACCCTCCCCCGATAAATTTCATCTCTTTATCCCTTGGAGTGGGAGCGCAGCAGCCCAGAACCCACTCCCTGTGGGTGAAAGAGAGGAGGATTAGGAGCTCCCCATGTGCACAGCTGTATGCTTCTAAGTTGTTTTCTTATGTTGATAGAGTGAGACAATTTGTCTCCAAGTATGACCTTATCCTTTTTGGCACTCGCTTTCCATCAGAGTGGATGGAGTGATGGATTCCAAAATGTGCTTTGTGAGGATGCCACCAGCCGACACCGAGCAGAAAAACAAGAACATTGCATCATCTCTTCTATCACTCAAAAGCTTTTCAAGCTCTTAAATCATGTGGCAGTGCACCAAATTGGACTGACAACCACAAGAAAATTGCTGTTGACTTTTAAATGGATTAACAAGTGTTAGAATTGCTCTTTTCCTACTAGTTTGCCAAAGGCTTCACAAATTAGAAGAATAGGTGTCTCATACTTTAACAAAAACTTATGGTGGGGCATCTTTAGATGTAAGACTGACATGTTCTGTGGCTTTTTGTGTGGCATAACTGCAGCTCGCTACCTTTCTGGCTGACAGTGCGAATACATTTTGTTCAAACCACAGCCATAGCACAGCTAGTAGTGTAAATGCAAGTTTAATCCCATTCTTTTTTTTTTTTAGCAAATACATAGTTTTTGGAGATGTTGCCTTGTCAGTTGAGGACCTTTTTAGGTAGCTAGATAGCTGTTGGCATCAATGTTGACGTCACAAGGACACTTTGTTATAGTTCAAACAGTGTTTCATTCACAACTCAGAAACAATGTACAGGAAATTGTACCAGTGTTGGTCAGGTTACCTGAAACATTTTTATTATCAAGTATTACTGAAAAAGTAAGCAAAAGTAATTACTCATTACATTACTTTCCGATGATCAGCCCATCTCCCATCTTCTTTATTCAACGCATGTATAAAATTAGACATAATGGTTTAACACTCAGCCAGTCAACGATTTGCATTTACTGGCCACCAACTAGTTTACCGATAACTGCATGCAGCACTGTAGTCCCGTCCTCACAGTGAAGCCACAGGGCTCACGCAATCTCTCAAGAAAACCCTGGGGGATTCCTGAATGTAGGCTTACCAGTGACTAACGTTGGCAAGCGAACTAAGAACACACAATATGTAAATAACACAATGTTAGAGTTACTGGAGGGCATATTCTTCCTCTTCTGGCAGAGGCTAACATCCTCCCCCAACCTCCAGCTCCTGTGTCAAGCTAATATGTACAGGACTAGTCTATTCACTGTATGCACGAAAATAAAACTGATACAAACACCTCCGTCCAACTCCTTGTAAGACAGCACAGCAGATCCCCAAAATGTCAACTAACATAGTGTTACTGGGATTGGAAATTGTAATGCGATTAATTATTTTCAAATAGTAACCCCTTACACTACTTGTTACTGAAAAGAAGTAATCACATTACTGTTAACAAGCTAATATCCATGCAATGCTATGCTACTGAAGAGTGACTCAAAACCACTGTCATAAAATTAGAACTATCTTTTTAAAATGCCACCTTTTTTTGTATTTTTTCTTATCATTTCATTAAAAAGAAAGCTAATTGCTCCCACCTCCAAACAGCTCCACACTGAACACTGAGTATTGCCTTCTACAATAACCCAACCAACCAGCATTGACTGTACCAGTCTTCAGGGTGAATGATGCCACGTCGTCCATCTTAAGACCACTAATAAGACAAAGATACACCATTTGGAAAAAAAACATCAGCATGGTTTCAATTCTATAAAAGGTCCATCGAACAAGATATAAGGGTAACACTGGCAATTATTTTCTACCTTAAAGGGGTTAGTTATATGATCTGCATATGTTGTAAAATTCATAAAACAAGCCAGTGGTCAAAGTACTCTTCAATTCAATGTTTTCATGTTCCCTTCACCCCAGATTGCAAATCTGCCTTGTGAGGAATCTGCAGGTTTCTGATTCAAGTGAGTAAATTGTTGCGAGTAATGTGTCAATACCGCTCCCTGCTCTCTGACCCCCTCCGGACAGGTTTAAAGGTCACATACTCCAGGTCACATTCAGCTACACCGCTCAAGTTCATCGCTCCAGTAGACTGGACTTCTCATGTCAGCTGCCACAGCCCAAAGCACCGCATGACTCCTTCCTTAACATACAGTATATCCCTTCCCCCTCTTCCCTCACTGCACTACACTGTAGGATTCAAAATGAGATGCATACCTCTAAACACACCTGCCACTACTGACATCCAGTGTGGAATAAAATGAGCATATTTGTCTTATGAGCTGAGTTCATCTCATGCATGTGCTATACTCAATTTCGATGTGTCTCTTTTCTTTTAGAGTGACAAATGAGATGGAAAATTCTCGCATCAAAAACGCGCTCCCTTAAAGCTCTCACACTGCTATCCACCACGGTGGTGTCAGCACTGAACAGAACAGCATGAAGAGACGCTATATCACAAAGCGGGAGGTTTAGGTTGTCACAGAATGGTGACATTTTATGTAGAGCGTCATTATGATAATGAACATTTATTCTCTATCAGCAGAACCTCTTGGGCACCCTTCCTTTTAATGTACTTCTCTGAAGGTAACAGCCTCTGACAGTCTTATTTATTGCATTGCATAGCAGGGTTATTTCTGGAAGTCACTTTTAAAAAATCTGCTACGGAGAATATCTGTGAAAATCTATATCAAAGCAGCTTCCCACAATGTATCATTGGGTGTTATGGGAAATAAACTCTGTGTTCAAAGTAATAACGCCTACCAATGTCCCCCTGCTATGGCCTGTTTGTTGGCTCTGAATATGCATGATTGCTTTTTGATTGACTGAGCAATGATGAATCTTAAAAATTAAAAGCACAAAAAAGATGCAATTGTGCACGACTTCTTAAAATGAGACTAACAGCCTGCTTAAATCTAGCATGAAATAAAGTATTCATTCTCTGATTGCATATCTCCTCATACACAGAGTGACTGGGGCACCACTGCACCTTAACAACCCTGTAATGATCCAAAACCACTGCAATCTTATGGCACTGATGCATTACAATATTATCATTTAAAAAGCCTGTTGAGCCCCTGTGCGCTCACCTTAGCCAAGAACAAATGATATCTGCTCTCATCTCTGGAGGTATAAGAATTCATAGAATTCACACTTAGAGATTTTTAACAAAGCTGCGATGCCATAGCTGAGCCCAACGCAATTACAAATTCTTTCAGGGGAAATGATTAAATGACTGTGAATGAATTACTGTGGTTTTTAAAACTAAAGTGTATGTGCAAATCTGCCCTCCACTGAGACCTGCTCGGTGAAAGCTTTCCTCTGTTGCTCCGGTTTTGCAAGCTGATCCCAAAACACATTCACACCTGCAGACACACACACACACCAACATACGTGCGCACGCTACATGCAGTCTGTGCACTTACTGTCATTCACCTGCCTACTCCTGGGCTCCAGTTTGCCATGGTTGCCATAGTAATGCATACAAAAGACACAGCAGACATTATTGTGCGTTTCTTCCCTTGATCACGCAATTGACAGAGCCAGGGCCAATAGAAATTTCTGTATCTTAGCAACACTTTCTACACAGTCTTAAAAGAAGTTAAGGGTGTTGTTTTCATTGAGTGTAGGAGTGTATCTGTTAGATGCTTTTTGTACCTTAAAAATCAAAACTAATCACTTACCCAGCTCACCTACTTGGTTGCTCAATTTTGGCTGCTATCTTTCTGGGACTGTTTTGCAAAATTTCCTCCCCGCGCTGGCAGAGTGGAGATTGAGAATGTGTGAAGAAAAAAATAAAAATAAGAAAGAATAAAAAAGAGCAGCATTTCTGAGCACTACACTGAATAGCCAGGATTTGATTTTTTCAAGTTAAGAGCATCAGTGTTGTTAAAGTGCAGCTGGGGCTGAAAAATGAGAGTCCTGAGAGATGGTGTCAGAGGCTGCACCTGC
Source organism: Macquaria ambigua (assembly GCA_008360985.2). NCBI lineage: Eukaryota > Metazoa > Chordata > Actinopteri > Centrarchiformes > Percichthyidae > Macquaria > Macquaria ambigua. Next base: position 28,943 of record VMKM01000966.1, read on the forward strand.
CCACAGAGCCTGAATAATGCTATCAGACCACAAGGACACCTGCTGTAGCCCGTACATCTGCAGCATCATAGGCACACACAAACACACACTCATGGGCATGCATGAAGACGCAAGACACATTCATACACAAAACACGCACACACAGATGCACCTTAAAAACTGCATCGTGAGAGTCTGTGCGTGCAAGTACACACATACACAGACCTGCTGAGCCAAAATAAATGCTCGTAATTGGAGTTGGGGAAAAAGAATCTTATCTCTTCATTGCTTTTCTCCAGCTCAATTTCTATGGATGCAGATGAGTAAGATCCTTCATTGACTATTCATATAGAACACACACTACTCAAAAACCGCTGCCATTCTCACAAGAGGGAGCTGGTACAGGGAGCGAGCAGAGTTGATTTGATCAGAGCAGACCCTCAATACTTGGCAGGTCTCCACCATGATGTATCTGCTAATACATGTTGTATTTACTGTAATGGAAGTGGGACAATAAACAAGCTTATTTTACTGAAGAAGAGAAGAAAAATCATGTCATCTCAACTGCAAAAAACAACATCCCCAAAGCGATCACAGCTTCAATTATTGATAGCGTTCGCTGTTGAGCAGTCATCAGATGGTTGTCAGGCTTAAAGCAAAGGTTGGGAGAGTGGAGGGAGGGAGGATTTTTCATGCTTTCTGTGCTGACAATTTGAAAGCAATTACATGAGAGGGAGCTTTGGTGAGAAACTGACTGAAGTGGAATATAAAAAAAGCTGCGGTTTCTTGGGAGGATACTTACGATATTTCAAGGTTAGAAACAGAAGCAGAGAAAGAAATCAAGCGAAGATATGAAGGCGAGGTAGAAAAAGTGAAAAGAGTGGACCCAGGAAACATACCATGTGCCACTTTTGCATATTTCTTCTCTTCAGTGTTCTGGCATCCTGCACTGGAGCAGTGAAGAACTCGACTCATCAATACTGGATGAGTTACATCTCTCTACAGCACGGGAGCTGTCAGTCTGAGCTCGAACATGCTTCTCCTGCCAACAGACAAGGGACACTCACCTTACTGTATCACCTGTGTTTCGCTGTTCTGCCATTAACTCAATGACCCTCAGTCAAATTGAATGTGACGTGTCATGTGTTATTGCGGAGGAAGAGAGAACTCGGGCCTTATACTCAGTTTCGTGAAGATTGATACCACTGTCATATCGGCCCAGTTAATATAAGGGTACAGACAACAGCTGGTTGGCTTAGCTTAGCACAAAGGCTAAATAGTCTGGTACAAAACCCCATGTAAAAACAGCAACTTGTAATAAGATATATCAGATTATTCAGTGAGTTTTAGAGGTACTGGTTTTGTTAGCTTCCGACAGAACCAGGCTAGCTGTTTCCCCCTGTTTCCAGTTATTATGCGAAGCTAAGTGGCTGCTAGCTGTAGCCATATATTCACCATTCAGATATTAAAGTGGTATCCATCTTCTTATCTAATTTTCAGCAAGAAAGCGGATAAGGGTATTTCCCAAAATGTCAAACTGTTTCTTTAAAGAAAACAAAGAACAAAAAACAACAGAATAAAATAATATGTCAGCAGGCTCATTGTTGTCAGGTCTCAGGCCAATCACTCGCATTTTCTGCATTCACTTTCATCCCATGTTGAGGTTACAAGGTAACCAATTGAATAAATGAATAAAGCCAATCCACCAAAAGGTGCAGAGGTCCCACCATGCACTGCTGCCCTAAGAGGACGGTGTTTCTGGTTGGCTAAGTTGATGAGTTTCAGTCCGACACCGTGTTCTCCTGCAGGTCAACTGCCCTGGGAAAGCAGGTGTCTCTCTTTCAGTGGGGAGCAACACTGTGCGAGTGTGTGTGCGACAGTGAAAGCGTGTGTGTGTACATATACGTTTGGGCCTGTGCATGTGTATGTGCACGCTTACACCCCCAGGAGGGTGTTAGGAACACAACCTGGGATTTTGTGCGACACCTGGAACCAGGCTTCCTCGACCTCATTTGTGGTGCACCCTTGCTGATTGGCCACTCTCGCCTGCATTGCCAATGTGTCTTTTACAAAGAAAGCTGTAGAGAGGCCTTTGGCTCCCACAATCTGCTTTTGTTCCTTTTATTCATGAGTTTTTAATTTTTTTTAATACTTAATTTCCCTTGGCTAGATTTAGAAGCAACTCCTGTCATAGAGAATTGTTTGTTTTGTGTGTCTTCATAAGGTACGCAAGTAAAACAGCAAGACAAATGTGGACAAGGTTTGAGAGAAGAGGGACAGGTGTAGATCTGCCATAGAAGGATAGAGATGTCTTTGGAAAGAAAAGGGGCAGAGCAAATGAGGAGAGACAGAAGAATCCCTTTGGAACCATCTTTCTATTTCAGCACACAATGGGACAGGCTGATGTTTGAGTGTGCACGGGCCAAAACCAACATGGAAACACACAATTAAGGCCCTAATAAATTAGGACACAGTTAACAGCAACAGCATGTCAACATGGCCCAGGGTGGGGGCTGCGAGCGACATATCGAGGATACTGCGGCTACGTGTTGGAAACAGACTAATGGGAAGCGATTTGGGGTTGGCCCAAGATATAATTACCGTCCCCACCTCTCCTGTTCAATGAGGCCTGAGGCCTCCGGGGAGAGGCCTATTTCAGTCAGGTAATGGAGATCCCATGCACAGGAGCGGATGATCAAATTGTCTGCAGCAATCTGCTTTTTGCTCTCCTGATTGTCCCCAAAGACATAAAGAGCTGACCCAAGGATTTTTTGTTCCTTTCTATTAGAGCCAAGGCAGCTTTAGAAGCAAAGCTCTCCCCCCACCATCACAGTTGTTGTATGGTGGCAGTGGTGTGTGTCTGTTTTTGTGTGTTGCGGATGATAGCCGAACTTCACTGTGATTTATGTGTTGTCACGCTAACAGGAGCATAATGAAGTTGTTCTTGCAAACACATGTTTGGGCTCTGAGGGTCCAGCTCTACTGCTGGGAGAGACAACGCATGCATAACCAAGGAGGACCAGCTGAGAGACACATAGAGACACAGAGAGAGAGAGAGAGAGAGAGAGAGAGAGAGAGCACAAATCCATATGATAATCAGCAAATGAATGTGGTCGTTTTTCGTGGAGGACATTTGCTCAGGGGTTGAAATCAATGATAAGAAGTCACTTTATAGGCCCTTTTCAAAGCAGCCATTTTGACATGTCATTGTAGGGTACACACGGGTGTAATTAATAACATTAATTATGGCCCCGTTCCATTTAGGTGGGCCAGGGCCCTGGTATTGTGCATGCTGGCTCACTGGAATGGCTGTCACACACTAAATAGAACGGGACCCTAATTCATTTCATCGATTACAACTGTGTTTACCCTGCTATGACATGTGGCAATGGCTGCTGTGAAAAGGGCCTATTCACAGCTGAGAAAACTCTCTTAGCCTTCATCACTGCCAACATTATCCGGTATAGACACCACTTAAATAGCATAGAAACACAGGTGCATCCATTTAAGATAACGAGCACTGCACCTATCAGACAAGCAGTTACATGGCGACCAACAATCACAATGCTTAAACCTAAGATGAGAGTGGAGGCTGGTGTAAGATAAGAAATGTGTAGGCAGATTATAATATACAAAAATATATATAGAAGTGGTATATTTGCATAGTAAATAAATAACTAAAATGACAACTCTCTTTCTCCCCTTTCCTCTCTCCTCCCTTTTCAGCATTACTGTGCTGGACCATCAGCTGTTCTGGAGCCACTTTCTCTCTCTCTCCTTCTTTGGTTGTCGGTGCCTTATTCCAGACTTCTTAGATCTGGATCTTCATCCTCCAGGATACTCAGCCTCACCTCTTGTCTCTTCTCCCTCTGTGTGAATAGTTTCCTTGAGTTTTACCTCTGTGTCTATGTGTAGCCCGTCCTCTTTCCTGGCCTTGGTGTGAGGAGGTTGTGTGGCCCTGCTCTTACTTTTTTTGGTAGCACCTTGGAGTGCTCGACGTCTAGCTGAATCCTATTCTCTTCTTCATGAGGTTTCTTCCTTTTTTTCCCCTTTAGAGTTTTTTATAGGCTTTTTCCTTGTCCAAACTGAGGGTCTAAAGGCCTTTACACACCGGAAGTGTTTTTAGCATCAATATATTTTTTTGAGTACTTTTACATAGAACATGAATATTATGTGGCGAAAAAACGGCATAATGTTTTCCGGAACAAGGCCGATTTTTCTGAGCTTTTGCACACCGAATAAAGGCATCAATCAATCATGTTGTGTGGAACGGACGTCACGTCACAACTCCAGACCTGTTGATTGTTTGTGTTCCTCATCACCCTGAACTCAAGGACAACGTGTGGAGCAGCATCACCGGATGCAGGATTGTGAGTAGCTTATGTAGTTTACTTTTGGATGTAGTATAGTTGGTAGCAAGGCAACAGTGTCATAGCAGGTTTGGCTCATCATATTAATCAAATATGGGAGGCACTGTGTGTAGCTTTTCACCTGGGCACTGCACATAGACTACCCAAAGTAACATAAGACACTGGAGCACACATAGATGACAATGGAGAATTCTGAAGAATGAGCGGGCGAAAATCTATCTATCTTTCTATCGAAAATTCGCATTGCTGCCGGTATGAATAGTTTTGATGCGAAATATTGGCAGGTTTTGCATTTTCGTGTCATTTATTTGTCACGTCCCCAGTGTGTAAAGGGTGGCATATGCTGGCTGAGTGTTATATGAATAAAATGGACTTGACAATAAAAGTTACTGTATGGTTCTCAAAACACCAGTCTGCTTTATCTTCAAAACACTTGGGAATTTATGATAAAACGACTTATAACCTAAGGGAAAAATAAAAATATGTAAGAATACACTGTAGACATCCGACCTGCAGCCTGTTCATTAAATATTATACATACTTAAATAAGTATTTCAGCAATAAATGATTGCACTTCCATAATGCTACCAGTATCCTCTGTTTATTAGATCCTACCCTCTGGGAAATATCATCGTCTTTCAAACTCTATGCTCCCAGTTTGTAAAACAGGCTTTCTGTTATGATGTGTGGTCTCCAAGCTCAAGGCGAGATAACCCCCCTGATGACATCATCAAGTGCTATTTTATCAGAAAGCTCTCTCCAGAGCCACACAGTGTATTATGCCACTGTTTTCACCAGCACTCGCCATGTCTAGTAAACTGACCATTATGTGTAACATTTATGGAGTCGACCTTTAAAGAATGAACCAAAATCATGTACCATTCATACTGACAAAAATGAAACTGAAAGAAAAGAAAAAAAACAACAACTGTTTTCTACATTTGTAGTTTGATTCTTGATATGTGGTTCATGGTTGGACAAACACAATATTTTGACTAAAAACAAACTAAACTGTTAGTTAGGGGTGTAATGATACATTCAGCTGTTTTTATCTTACTGGGGAGAAGCAACATGCTTTTGAGTCAGAAATCAAGGTTTATAGGATATGTGATCTTTATTTTGTGAAAGCACACTGATAATTGAAGTCATTTTATCCTTCAGGGTTCACAAAGATCAAGAACTGACAATACAGTATATCTGTTACACACTGATTAGGAGGAGAGAATGAAAACTAGGATGACACTCTTGCCCTCCCACAGCGCGTTTTAAAGTGTTTCACCAGAAATAAAAAGGATAGAGCAGTGCAGATAAACCCATGCCACACAACTATCACATTGTTTGCTATAATTAAACTCTGCCATCCCTTGTGGATGGTGAAAGAGACTTCAGTCAGTGAAAACATGTCACAAGCTCCCAGCGGGTTGTTTGTATTGTCAGTGATAGTTTATCAATACCCTGGATCTTAATCTTTCTTTCTCTGGCACTTTCGTCCGCGGGTCTTTCCACATCGACCTTTACCAACTGGCATTACAACATGACTGAATGACTTCTGCTGCGGAGAGAGATTGTCTTTAAAGTCCCCATGGAAATTAACCTCAACGTCAATGTTTTGCTTCCTATATCCGCTTTAATGGTTTTTTAATGAAACTGTAAAAGGAACCCTTTAAATTTAGCAATTACTCGTAAAAAGCTTTAATCTTCAGACAATGAGTCATTCCAGACATTTTTTGGCCTGGTGGTCTAGTAAGTGGCCTTTCAGAGACATGAGGTCACCACTGATTTAAGGTTATACATGTCATAATATAAAGTAAAATGAGGATGTGGATGATTCAGTCTTTTATTTTGATGGGAAAAGTCAATTTGGTGAATCTCAAACAACTACGCAGCCCTCCTTTGTGCCCTCAAAACATAATAATGGCAGCCATATTGGAAAAGAGCAGCCGTTTGGAGGCATTTTATCAAAATCATAAACTCTTTCCCTTGGGGTGAGCCCCCACTTCTTCATGGGGCCTTGACACCAGAGGTTAGTGAGAGGTGAGTGTCTCTCTATCTTTAGCGAATAGAAGAATGGGACTCCCACGTGTCCCTGCTGGCCCTGAGGGCTATCAGGTTCAGGCATCTATACCTTGAAAATGCTCTCTGTCCAGTGCCCCCTTTCATTCATCATCTACCTTATAATGTCTGGAAGAAATATGCTGCTCTAAGTATCATCTTTCATGGGTGTCACAGGTTGAGTCCCCCATTTGTTCTAGAGCCATACAGTTCCTGTAATTCTTTAGGGTAGCCCCTGCAGGCCAGGCAGTCCGGCAGTTAAGCCTGTTTAAACAAAAAGGCAACGGGGCATTGGCAGTTTGGGAAATAACCAGTGTGGAGAATTTGTGATTTTTGGATTCTGTTCAGTTTTGGTTCAGTAAGAGGATTGTATTGGACTTTTTTCAGCTATCTAATAAATATGAGATGAAAATGCATTAAACACACAAAATGTAATGTTTTGACATAACATAGTATACTGATGGGATTTTAATCATTTTATCAGAGAGGAATATTTTCTTCATTAATTTAATACATTTGTCCCCAACACATTTTATCTTGTATTGTTTTTGTTTTTTTTATGTACCAATCAAGTTTTTCCCAATTAAGTTTCTGACCAAACCCTATCTCTAAGTTTCCATTATCCCTAGAATAAGTAAGATGTGAAACCAATCCAGCCTTGAAAAGCCTTGTTAACTGAAAACATGGACCTGAAAACGTGATCGAAAATAGCCATGAATAAGAAATAAAAAGGTGTTGATTTATTCAGTTGTGAATGAATTACCTACTCCTCTGCCCCTGCTGCTCCTACAGCCATTATAAGATTTTTTATTGCTTTGATGGTCTGCAAGCTGGCAACCCTGCTAAGACTAAGACTGTGCTCCCTAACCAACTGCTCCAACCACTTTCACCCCACACAACTAACAAACACAAACGAACCCCACAGGGCAAACGCCGCTACGCCTACATGGTAGACTGCTTTATTCATTTTTACAAACATGATCAAAACTTAGCTTCTTTGGTCCCACGACTAGCTTTGTAACCTAAAATTTGCCTAAAATTGCAAAGACATAAAGTGATTCCTTCATCCAACTGCACCACCACAAGAAAGAAAAACCAACAGCTTCCCAAAAAAAGAGCGCACGTTGGACATCAATCCATCGTCCAATCATCATCATCTATCGTCTGACGACAATTTGAAAAAAGCTAATAAAAAGCTAATCTCTAGGGTTCCGAGATTGATAAAAAACTAAATTGTCGTCAGACAATAGCTGATGGGTTCTGTGATTGCATTTCAGCAAATTCATTCCACTGTTTACCTGCATGCAACTTCAGCCCGCTCAAACGTATTGGTCAATACTACTAGGACTACAAACGGAAACCAGAACGCTTCCGAAACCAAAATCTTGTTCCTTGCCTACAGATTCTGCATTCATATGCGTGACCCAACTCAAGGAAAAACACTTGCAAAGGTTAAAAAAAGAAAGGACATTTAATTTACAAAGAGTTGAAACTGGAAAGCTTACCAGTCCAAATGAAATAGTGATAAACTATACAGAAGCCAGGGAACACATGGCAGCCTCCAAACTGCAAGAGTGGGTCAGGTTCTTAAATAGGCTATAGGAAACAGTGGCCAGTTGCTTCCAGTTCACTGATGGCACTCCAGCTCCAGCCAAACAGAAACCTGCAACAGTCAAATACATAACACACACACACACACACACACACACACACACACACACACACACATTTTGGAAGAGATATGTCATTTTCACAAAAGGCCATTATTTTTTCGAACCCAGAGAATGGTACATTTGTCCAATTAGGAAAGGTTAATATTGACACCACAGTGAAGGCCAGAACTATTAATTTAACAGTCTACCTCAAATTATGTCTTTCTCTTGTTAATCTATCCACGCCATGCCACACCACAATGAAAACTGAATTGAATTAAAATTCTGTTATGCTGTTACATGTAAGCGATGCTTAAGATCAACAAGTTCATCCCTGTCTGCTCATAACCTCCAGAATACACATCTCTAGATACACCATCTGAGTTTCAGTGGCTGTCTGAGCAGTGATGAATCCCTGAACTGGCTAATCATCCACAAGACGGAAGCTGTGAAGTCTTATGGTGATACATACATCATATTAAGAAGTTGTGCTGTTAGCTTCATCACCTCCATATGCTGTGTCTCAAGTAATGAGCGCTAGGTTGGTAGAAGCTGACGGATGTGATAATTAGCTCAGCATCTTCAAACTGCAGCCTCGGTTGGTGCATCAAAGTGTCATCCAGTTGACTGGCCAAATATTCTCCAAGAATAGGACCAAATATCACCTCAGATGTGTCGGATAATAAATTAGCAACACCCCACCCACGTAAATCTGTTGACATGACAGCAGTTTCAGTGAGTTACTCATTTCCTTAATTTGTATGTCTGTGTAGTGCATTAGTGTTCACATCTTGTTTTTAATCATTTGTCACACACAGATAAAACAGATACAATCTTAAAATTCCATTGTACAGCTGGCACCATCAAATACAATTTACCTACCTCTACCTGATCTGTATATATTATGAGTGAATGACTCAACTTGCATGTTTAGATTTCTTATTTGAGAAGAAAAACTCCTCTCCATGCTATGTCAGTTTTTGTAATCCTTCAGGTACATCAAGGGTCCTTGGTCCCCCTCGCCTACGTCTTATTTGTTGTTTATCTTCATCTGTTCCTGCTCATATTCTTTTTCCAATCAGTTTAAAACAGGAGTATCTTCATTCGTAGAGTGAGAGTAGGATAGATAGTCAGAGGTTTCATACTGCAGCTTTAAATGTGGTGTAGAAACATAAATATTGCAGACAATTATACACCCTGAGGTAATTCATCTTTTTTTTTTCAGGATGCTGTTTATAAATCTAGACAGTGTTTATCTGTTCTACAACATGCCATGTTAAGAAGCTGATATGAGGTGAAGTGGCTAGAAGACATATTTCCGGTAAAATTAATTGGACATGCATTTGATTTCCAAATGCTGGCCTGAAAAAAAAATTTAAATTTGTTTTAAACAGCTTATGAAACACTCGGGTTATTCCCATTAAAATATAATTGTCATATGGCATTATAACAATATGAAGGTTTTCCTCACATCTTTATGTTGCTTATGCAGCTATGCAGCTGATGTTGTTTTAAATATATCACATTGGAAATTATAAAGGGTATTTAGAGCTTGGGCTGGGATAGAACAGTTGCTGATGCTGACCTGTAAAGCCCATTGAGACATTGCATGTGATGTTGCCCTATATACAATTAAACTTGGCATGACTTACCTTGACTTTTATTTCTTTATACAAAATCACCCTGATGTTTCTTCTATATGAAATGTGCCAGTCAAATTAAGGTTGACTTGATGTAATTTCAAGACTTGCTTTTCTGTAATCTTTGAAAATTGCATCAGCAAAGCTGTAACTGAAGTACTGTTTGTAACTCAGTTATACCAAGGGGGCATAGTACTGTCACCTCACACCTAGAAGGACCTGGAATCTATTCCCTCTCTTGGAAGCATTTGCATGCTGTACCCTTCTTCTTCCACAGTAGGTTACAAAAAACATGCAAGTGAATTGGAGACTCTAAATCCCCAGGGGTGTACATTTTAGATTGAAATAACCGTGTAAGCCCAGTGACGGCATGGCAGCCTATACAGTGTGTTCCCCTGCCCTGCTTTCCACAAAATATACTGTATATTCCACCTCGAGTGGAAGAGGGTATAGGCAATAAATTAATTAATTAATTACTGAATGTGAAGATCTGATAAAAGTCCACAATGCTACAATAGGTTTGCCATCAGTAATGCCTCTCTTTTCATAGTGATGAGATTAACTTTTACACTTTGGACTTCAGGCCGGATTATCGACAAGGGAGAGTGGGCAACTTCCATGGGGGCTAAAGCCACGGGTTTACTGTTTGTCAGTTGGTTTGTGGTAATGTAATTACTTACAAATTTGTTTGGAAATAATTCAAATTTAAAACTCAAAGGTGGTCTTACAGTGACATCTGCATTATTATAATGTTGAGGGCCCGTCTTGTCACTTTGCTTGGCCAGTTTCTCTAATGCACCTTTATTTCCTTTGTTGCATTGGCAACTTACATCTTATTACTACATTTCATTTTATTTATTTTATTTCATTTTATGTATTTTATCTTAATTGATTTTATTCTTATTGTTTTGAATGTCATTCTAATGCTTTTCTTTGCCTATGTACAGCACTTTGAATTGCCTGAATGTGCTATATAAATAAAGCTGCCTTGCCTTGCCTTGTAGATGGACTAGTTGTCAGTTCAGTTTTTATTGTGTTTACATGGTTACATGCACCTACCTAAATACATTTGTGTTAAATGAAATTACCACAAGGTAATTTACACACAGGAAACCTGGGGGCAGTAATATGCCAACATAAGAGTGCTGGTTGGTTTCTGGGGCTGTAGGCAAAATATAATGGAGCTGCCATGTGTAGTCTGCTGTGCCAGTTGTAATGACTCGCCGAAGGTGACATGGTATACACACAATGCACAGAAAATAGAAAGAATGGGGTTCAATAGGGGCTCGCTAATTTCTACCCTGGACCCTACAAATTTATATTTTTACAAACACACTCACATTCACACCTAGAGGGCAATTTACAATATTCATTTCTGGGAAATGGAGCACCCAGAGGGAACTCACAAAGGCGTGGAAAGAACATACCTGCCAGGACCTTCTTGCTATGGGTATTGGTGCCAACTAAGCTGCTAAATAAAATAAAAAATTGCTAGCTAATGCAACTGAGAAATATTTTATTTAAATATGATCCTTGTAAAGTTTTCAGTTACTGACATTTTATTATTTTATCTTGACCTTGAGTTGGCCAAAGTTAGTGGCTAATATTTCTAGCTGAATTTTTTTTTTTAACCTTTTGACAGTTACAAAAAGAGTAGGTCACAAAACAGATCCAGAGACTCCAAATGCTTTTGGCATTTTTTGGGGTTCATATGTGCCAAGCAAAGTGTTCGTCTTGGTTGAGTGGTCTGTCTGTCTATTTTATTCAGAAGCTGTCTGAAAGAATTCTTAATTGATTCAGTTTTACACATTTCCATTCCAAAGACTCCTATATCTTACTTGCCAATACATAAATAGTATATGCGCATAAATTCCAAGAACTGCTTGTATGTGATACGGCACATTTGCCCACTGTGTAATGCCATTTTCAAAACTGGTCTACAGGGGATGCTTAAATTACAGGTCAATACAGCAAGACATATTGTCACTAATGGAGTGCATGATTTGTAGGGGATAATGTGTTTACTTCTGCCTTGTTTTATTTACAAAGGGAAAAAAAAAATTCCACGTTGACATAATTTGATGAACAACCACTTAAAGAACGTCAGTGGCTGGTGAGATATCCTTGGCACAGAAACCTTGTGCTAACTTTCCATACTTGGAAAAATATTAATCATACTGTCAAGTAAGTCCTTTCTGCTGTTGCAAGCATTAACAATTATAAATTCAAGCTTTAGTGATTGCTGAGGAGATTGAATCTTATCATTATTTTTCATGGCTGGGTCTACTAGTTGTATTCATTGGTGATATTATAAAGATATTTTTTTATGTACAGTAAATGATTGTTTTTTACCACTACTGCGATTGTTGTCATCAATTAAGCTGAAGTCTACATTACAGATGCTAGAGCTGTTTTGTTACTCATCTGCATCTGACTTCCTTTCACCTGATGTAAGCCATTTTGAGAGTGACTGGAACAGCTCTAATTATAAGCTGACGCAGCTTCACAGCCAGCATAGATGTACTGATGTTTTGATGTTCATTGCTCATTCTTGTGAACTCACTCGCATGTGCCTGAATAAACCCGGATGTCACAACGCTGTCTGTCAAACTAGAGATCCCTGAACAATTATGCTAATCTGTTGAGTCTGGTGTCTTTCACAAAATCATGCAAAGGTAGGTTGTATGCAGTAATGTCATTTATTTATTAAAACATTAATTTTCACAGTAAAACATACACAAAGTGCTGAATGTTCAAAGGAAACAGCATTGTATGCAGTCCAACTGCATTATGTCAATCGTCCAAGGTAAGCATCAGCACCTGAGGTGAGAATGACTGATGACTTCTTTCATTATCCTTGCATGTTAGAACTGTGTGACCCCTCAACATATCAATGATCACAGGAATCTTTAAATGCCAATACATAATGTATTAGAATCAAATAACATGTATGTAAAATATGTATTATGTTTTTTAGTTTATGTTGATATTTGTGTATCCAATACAATGCATAGATGCAATATTAGTACCTCTTAGTAATGTGCACAAACATGATTGATTTAAATGCAGAAGATAGACACCCAATATTTAGGGGAGAAAAAAAAAGAAAATCTCCACATGACCTGCTAAATCAGTAGCCTTGTCAATTCACCACTAACAACATCTGGATACCTTATACAACACCACACTTCAGACAACCCACAAAACATGAACATCAACACGTGTTATATTATTTGAATTCTATTCACTATGTGGTGGAAATGCAATAATTGTATAAAGAAATAGCTGTTGAAATGAAATCTAAATTACAGGGTGCGACTGACCATTTCCTGCACCAATCCAGTGATGCTCTGACCTTTTCCTTAACGACTCAGAAATGGTTGGTAATTACTGTGGCTGACATGGTGAATGAAATATATACATTCCATCATTCTGTTAGTAGTACCACCACCTCATTCCCTGAAGTCTACAATCCATCATGCTGAGATGACCCGGCATGTGCTTGTTACATGTAGCTGACAGCTCAGTGACCATACATGTAAAAGCACAGGCTCTTTTCATAGCTCTTGAAAAAGGTCACAGGCTGAAAAACCTATTAGATACTGAAAGGTATTGTGAATTCTGATGTTGGGTAATTTGCCACAGTTAAAGACCTTAAGTTGAGGTTTCCTGGCTCCTGATATCTGTTGCGTCATACTTTACCAGATATCCATTACTTGTGACCCATGACCCGATATTTTCCATAACCTAAACTTTTGGGAACTTACAAGATTTGGACATTATGTTCTTCTGTGCAATTCTTATTGTATTTTGCACACCAAGATGCTTTGTGAATCAATGCCGATTGTGGCCCAAAACCATGTCAAGGGCATTGCAAACACTTAATTGTTTTAAGGTTTGCTCCAATGGAAACATTTTGTTTCATTTTCTTTATCTTTTCCCTGCACTGTGCTGCTGTGCACCTATTTCTACAGAGAATTCCAGCCCCTTCTAAAGGATATTCTCTCACCAAATGTGTATTAAGGTTTGTATATCAGCATTTGCCCAATCTGTGCTTTCCATTGTCCTCCATTGCCATTTCCATTTCCTAATAACCTCTTGCAGTTGTGAGAAATAAGACTATGTTCTTAAAGAAGCAAAAGTATGGGTAACATGATGTCCCTTGATGCAAAAAGTCTTAGCAAGGTGGTCTGGATGGATGGCTGGGCGTGCAAATAATGTGATTTCAACACTGGAGACCTCAGTCACATGTTTGTTTCCTTTAACCATGGTCTCAATCAACCGTCTTGAGCTATCTGATGATGAGCATTCTCACAACTCGTAAACCTGGGAATCTTTCCCATCTCTACCATCGATCCTATATGATGTGAATGTGGCATAAAAGTGCCTGGAACTTGGATTTATTATCACCTCATGAACTGGGCCAATATTTATCTTGAAAAACTGCTCCCCAAAGCATCTTGAGAACAATGGAAATAAAAGCAAAACCTGTGACATGTTAAGATCCTTTAGTGGAAGACATGTATTTGCCCTGTATTCGATCTAATAGAACTTTTTCATAGCAGACATTGTTCGTTATAAAAAGAAAAGCAAGAGGTGTAACTGAGCCATGCCAGTGAGCAAGCCTACATTATGACACATGATGTACTTTGACAGTAGATCATGCCATTTTAATTGACCGTCTTAAAACCTGGATTGGCATCAAGGACACTGCACTTAGTTGGTTTTATTCTTACCTTTTAGAAAGAACCTACTCGGTCACCATAGATAATTACTCATCTTCTACAACTCACATTACCTGTGGTGTACCACAAGGTTCAATTTTAGGTCCAATTTTATTCTCTATCTACATGCTTCCACTTGGTCAAATCATCCAACGTCATAATGTCTTTTTTCATTGCTATGCAGACGACACACAGATATACCTTCCCCTGAGACCCGGTGACCTAAAAAGCCTAGCTGCTGTCTTAGATTGTCTCAATGATGATGACACCATTTGATTCAGATCTAAGCTTTGAACCACAGATCAAAAAAGTTGTCCAGTCCTGCTTCCTTCAAATAAGAACCATCTCCAGAATTAAACAAATGCTCTCACACTCTGACCTGGAAAAAGTCATTCACGCACTTCTTTTCTCTAGACTCAATTCCTGTAACTCCCTCCTTTCTGGCATGAACCAAAAGTCACTCTCACCTCCAACTAGTTCAGAATTTAGCAGCTCGGCTTCTTACTGGTTTTAACAGACGACATCACATCACCCCGATCCTGGCTTCTCTCCATTGGCTCCCTGTTCGATTTAGAATTTTAAGATTTTACTGATCACTTTTAAAGCACATCTGGGTCTGGCCCCAAGCTATATAGCAGAAATGTTGACCCCATATGAGTCAATTCAGTCCTTTAACCTTGGAGAGTCCAAAGTCGAGGCTTAAATCTAAAAGTGACCATGCTTTTGCCAACAGGGCCCCTCGGCTTTGGAACAACCTGCCGGAGAAGATAAGGCTAACAGAATCAGTAACTTCTTTTAAATCACTTCTTAAAACCCATTTTTATAGACTTGCTTTTATGTGATGTCATTTTTCATCTTTTTTTATTTCTTTTATTGTTTATTTGTATTTATCTATAATTAATTTGGCTTTCTGAGTATCATGCTTTTGCTTTGTCTGTCAAAGCACTTTGTAAACTTTTTAAAAAGGTACTATATAAATAAAGTTATTATTATTATTATTATTATTATTATTATCATCATCATCATATACCCTGAAACTGGACCACCCAAATGTAATTAGTTCCACCTGTGCTATTCTTACTATGAAATGTCAAAATGTCTGCCATGAAAAAGGTCTATATCAGGAAAGTTGATAAAATGCTCTTTTAAAAAAAGCCACATATCGACAAGCAACTTTCAGCTTGTGCACAAGAGAGATTGCAATTATCAAATTCAAGCGTACATTCTTAGTTCTTGAGATAGCCCACTGTGTATCATTAGTACTGATTTGCATCAAGAGTCCTCGAACACAAGAGGAAACACACTGCATATTAGTTTCATGCTTCAGTTTTCATCATGAATACATCCTGTGGGCTCGAAGATGAGCCCGCTCAAACACTCGAGTGGAGAAAAGAACACAGAATGAATGTCTGCACTCACTCATAAATTCCCATGGTTTTTAATACACAGCACAAGACAGGAGCAAACACATTTCAGCGCTTCACCTTTGTCAGCATTTTCTTTTGTTCTTAATGCGTTCAGCCATTCTCTTATAAAAAAAGTTTTAGAGTAAGGTTGGTTTTTGCTTTCTTCTAGCTCACATGCTGACAGGGTTTTTGCATGTGTATCCTCTGGAGACAGATCTCTCTAGCTGGGAGGTGTTTTACAGGCTTTGCAACAGAACAGCTCTACCCTCCAGGGACTCTCAAACAGACACAAATCACTTTGACATGTCTTTCTTCTTCACTTTTTTCATACAGGATATAGACGTGGAGAAATGGCCAATGCCACATATAACAACCTGGATTCCAATAACAAGTAACGACTTCGAGAATAAATGGTCACACGTAAACATTATGCTGTCAGTCAAAATAGGATTAAATGTACAGATTTTACTGTGACAGAATTTTTATTTAGTTTCAATTACACAAATTAGATATTGCTTGAACATGAAATGCTGCATTTGTACAGTTTCCGGTTCCCTTGGGTCCGCATTAGTTCAGTTTGTGTGTCACGCAGAGACTTCCAATTCCAGTACACCAAATCCAGCACAAAATACTTCTTGATCACATCAGTGCAGGCAGAGCAGTGATATGGAAATCCTTTTCATGGTTTGAACCAACAAGGGAGAGAGTAATAAAAAGAAACCAAGCTGTGAGCCGGGCCGAATACACCACTGAGTGCTCTTTATGTGCTAAAGGCTTGCTTAGTCCAATGGTGTTTTTATGTTACCGCTCTCTTCCTGACTGAGTTTTAACTTAGAGGGGTACTGGACTGTCGGAACAACCTTTCAGAAAATATTACATTTGTAATAATTCAAGCCCGAGAACCACTCTCTGGCGTGCTTTCTCTCAATCTGTGTATAGTTCTGTCTCCATCATGGTGTTTTAGCCTGCTGTTTGGCCGCCACTGTACAAACCCAGCCTGTGACCTGTGGTGTTGGATCTGTAACACACCTGTGATGCTTCAGAGGAAGTCCCTTATCACACAAATCATGTATAGCAAAAGCTTCCTTCTTAGTGGGGAGGTTTGCATTGTACACTATAACCAGATTATTGTGGAAAAAAACCTTTTAATGTAATAGTGCAGTACAGTGTTTACATGCTTCATAGTAAAATAACTCTAGTTTAATTTGTTTGATAAATTCTTGAAGGCCATGTGGTAGCATTTTAACACTATCATATGAGAAGAAAATTGAAGGACAGTGTCTATTGTTTGTCATGTTAAGTTTAAAAAAACAAAAACAAAATAGTTTTCACAATAAAAAGGTCAGTTCACCCAAATTACAAATAACAAAACAAAGAAACGACAGATTTCCTCCCGCACCTGTGGTACATGCAGATGGGAGACAGAAATCAGGCAGAAAGGTTATCTGGTCAAATAGACCCAAAATATGGTAACATGTATTTTTTAAATTTGGATGACCAACCCAAATCCATTTTGTTGTAAACCATTTTTAGCCAAAGCCTCTTATATCATGTTCCTCGTCTGTGTCATGGAGCTCCACTGTTGTCCAAAAACTATTAAATACACATCAATGAGACACACTGTTGTACTGGGTGACATGTTCCTTCATTACCGTGACCATTACCATGGCCACTGTAGTTCATTATGAGTCAATCCCACATACACTGTTCCTGCTGCTGGAAATACTCACTAGAGCAGCAAATGTGGATTAATCCACCACTGAAAATAGTCTCTAAAAATGCACTATTTACTACTGTTTAACGTTTACACTAAAAGCTCCAGTGTCCAACTGGTTACTGAAATTACTGGGCCTTTTTTTAAAGTAAAAGTATAGACCTTGTTTTAAAGATTTGTGTCTTCAGTAGAAGGAAATGGGCTTGGGGCTGAGTGCCACAGACAGGGTGGGAAAGAAGGAAATTATTGAGAGATATTGAGGTTTTGTTGGTTTTGGTCTTTTCATGGGATTTAAACACCACCACCTATCCTTTAATTTTCTTTAAATAGCCCAGTTGAGGTGAGACAGTGAGAATAAAATTAATGCCACTTTAATCTTGTTATAATTAAACAAACTATTTGAGTTAACAGCTATTGAATTCAGTGATTGTGGAAGGTAAGCAGGCCAGTCAACTAGCTCTAGATGCTGTAGCTACAGGCATGTGTGGCTACATTGAACTGAGAAGGTCAGCTATGCTAATAAGCTACCTTACAGGATTTGTGTAATAACATGAGTACATTGCATTTTTTTAAATGAGAGGCAAGAGAGCAAGCCTTAATTAGTATCTTCCTATTACTAATTAGCAAGGAAAACAGAATGTTTGTCGCTTCTGAGGTTCAAGTGGTTGCGATGTTTAGGCCTCTGAGAAATGTTTTATAGACTGATAAAAATAGATAAAAAATTTAGTTGGATTATTGGTTCTCTTTTTCTTAATTTCCCTGGAATGCAGTAGATAAGTGACCTGTGAAAGCATCTTGACTAATTTACTGTGAGTGAAGCGGGTGGTCAGAGGTGGACATTACACAGACAAACGCACCACTGCTCTTTTATTCTGCTTGATCTTTCACAACTTCCACCCCGGTTACTAATTATGCAAAGTTGACTCATTCTATCAGGATGTCTGTGTAGCATAGCTGATGTGAATTCAATAGTGCTGAAGGGAGAAATCCTAAGTAGCAAACCTGACAAGTATAAACACATCACTAACTAATATGTTTGAACAATGAAGATATAATTTTTACTTCAATGCAGCTGTTGACATTCTCTGCCTCTGCTCCCTCATAGACTTGAATCACCATCTAACTACTGTCTACCATTTGCATACTGTATGAGCTTGATTTTGAGTGACTTGTTTCCTGTCAGAAGCTAAAATGTTTTTGCCTTCAGATCGATTTCATCAGCTGTGGAGTGGACGACCCTGATGAAGTATGATGCTTCATCAACTCGAAAAGCAAAATGAATTACTTTTCTTCAATTTAGTCTCTTCCCTGGATTTCTTTCACCATAAGATGCACAACAACACAGCAAATAAGTGCAGACACGCTGTCAGAGCTTTCATTTTCTTGTCATCTCCGATCCCCTGCAGGGAGCTCAGGAGGAGCTGCAGCAATAAATGACTTTTTTGGTCATTTAAACGAGGGCGCCGATGAATTTATGTTACTCAGTGAGTTGACAAATGTGTCTCCACGTGCCTTAGTTGCTTTAGCCTATTAGTTGTGATATGAGAAAATAAAGTGTAATACCACAGTGACGCCAAAGCCCAGGATTATGTGTCACAGTCATTTTAAATTTGGCTGCAGGTGGGCAGCTGCGTAGAGAGTGTTGTACTGGACTGTTACAGTTTTGATCCAGGTGTTGATTGCAATAGAGGAAAGTAACTCAGTACATTTACCCAAGTACTCTACTTAAGTGCAATTTTGAGGTACTTGTACTTTACTTGGTATCTCCATTTTGTGCCAGCTTGTACTTTTACTTAACATAATCTGAGAGGGAGTACCTAAAAATGTTTTCAGTATCGAACACTCACCCCTGTAGGCTTAAAAGGTGTCTCTGAAAAGTTTATAGCTTTATAGTGAGGATTCACTGCAGTTACAATGGTTTTCATTGGTGACCCATTTCACAATGAAAAGCGTATCAAAAAGTCTGTAGAAACTGCCTGTCTGTATGCTCACTATGTTCCAAACACTCATATTATCACCAAAATACAACTACAGAGCTTCTATCTCTTGCTGTTTACCTTTGTCACACACAACTACATTAGTTGCAAACACTCTGAAAGGAGCCATCATTCTGCTGGATACTCTAACTTTCAATATTTTAGGCAGTGTTAAATTATTGTTTTTATCACTAAGGGGCAGTAGAACAAGCTGTAAACAGGACATTGACATATTATGACCTTACAAAGTTGATGTTGCGAATGTGTTAGCGAACACGTTTACACATTCTGCAGATACACAGCAACATGAGCATTCCTTTGGAGTTGTGTCACCTGATAAATGTATATTCACTCTCCCTCTAAGTTCGGGTCTGGAAATATCTGGCTCTTCAGTAGCTAAATGCTCCACTTTGTTCACCAGCTAATCACTAACTTTGGTTGCCTGCCGTTTGAAGCTGGGCAGGTAGAGTTACATTGGGTTTATCAGAGCTTTTTCACTGAGAACAGGTGATTGAAAAATAGTAAAGCTGTGGGCCATAAAACCAAAACAGTAAGTTGAAAGACATGAAAATGCTCCGGAGAACTGAGGGAAACAGAGAATCAGGTGATTATTCTCTCGGGTTTGTCACTACAAGCTACCTGTTTCACATTACATGTAGTCATTTTATCCATTCTTAAAATATTGATTAGTGCAGCTTGAAGTAACATTTTGAATGCAGTGCTTTAACATGCAATGAAGTATTTTTACATTGTGGTATTGCTACTTTTAAAACAATCTTTCATCGCTGACTCTGTCCTTTAAAAATATTCTGATCTTATAGTAGACAAAACAATTTAGGGCACGTTGAGTGTGTGTGTGTGTGTGTGTGTGTGTGTGTGTGTGTGTGTGTGTGTGTGTGAGATTGCTGTTACCCGAGTCAAGCTAATGTCTTCTAATGTATAGCGGCCATAGCACTTTGCTCATTCAGTGTAAGCTGCTCCAGTTGAACAGCAGAATGCTCTATAAATGTACCCAGTGATAATAACTAAATATAATTTAGGAGACTTTTCTGGCTTCAGAAATTGGTAAAAGCATTTCACCTTTTTTGTAGCTGTCATACACAAGACAGACGAGTAAAATAGCTATAATACATTTTTTTGCTTTTTTGCACTCCCATTTATGAATGCACCTCCTCATCTGTCTTCTAAATAATGGTCCTCTCAGTTTATTCTCTGTCTGAAATGAGAAATTGACTTATTGTTGGCAAATTATTTCTAAAAAGCAATTAAGATTTTTATTTTTTTGTCTGAGCTTACTCTTGTATTTCCTACTCAGCGTTAAACACATAAAACACTTGCTTTAAAACAGATGATAAAACACACACTGGTGTTAGAAGTATTCTCTTCTGCCCCAGTTAAACATAACAGATCTATTACTCCAGTTCATAAATGAAAGAAGTAATCAGATGGGGATTCATATAGATTCTGTAAATAATGTAAGGACGAGAACGGCAAATTAGAAAATAAAAAGAAATGTAACCCGTCCGCTAAACACTCCCCAAGCACAGGGTTCACAAAGGAAAGTAAAATGGCATGTTTCAGAACAGTATGTTGTGTACAATAATTAGACCCCACAGGACCAATTGTGAGGTTACTGAGATGGCTTCTTAATCTTCTCACGTAAGGTAAATTGTAATGAAAATGGTAAACAGAGTTCAGAGCCTGCCTTTAAGAGTGATTAAATATGTATTACACTTTGCCTATCTGTCGTCATTACATACTCTGCTTTATTTTAGAAGAATGCTGGAAAGTAACAAAGTACAGTTATTAAGTAAAAATTTGAGGTACACTGTAAAACATCACAGCCCCGTTAAGTTATGTGAACTTATATCTTCTCTTTAACTCCACTTGTCAGGACAAGTTTTGGATATTGAACTCAAGTTTCTAAGTTTTAAAAAATTAAACTTAAAGTAATCCATTGTCTTGACTACTTGTGAGTTTTGTCTGGGTTGTCAGTGTTCATTTAACTCATGTCTGTAAGTTATAAGTTGAAAAAGGGAAAGGGGGAGGAGGTGGGGTGACGCCGAGAAAATACCTGGAAATACAGAGAAGTAGCCGCCATTTTTGAGTTAGACAGAACTATTACTATAAAGCCGTGATACCATTGAAGCGTGGTGCTAACCAGTTTTCCGCAGAGGATAAGCTGTAGTATTCCAACAACAGCTAAAATATTGACACTTTTGGAAAACAACAGCGGACTACTTCCAGCGGCGGAGGGACGCACGCACCTGACTATGAACACAAGTTGAGGCGGACTGAGTGCAACTGCAAAGCGGAGTGTAGCAAGATGAAAAGTGGCGAGGAGGTGAGGCCAGCTAAAACAACAAAATGCAGCTTACATGTTAAAGGCATCAGTATTAACAGTAATGTAATATTGTGCAAAATGACATTTAAGTACATTTTGGCCACTGGGGGCAGCGCAACAAGCACAACACTGACATATTATCAACTTATAAAGTGATATGGCGAACATGCTAGCAAACTGCAACATAAGCATTCATTTAAAATCATGCTTCTGGCCACCTGATGAATAAGTCCTACAGTATATTCACTATTCTTTTATCTCTGGTTTGAAAAGTGGCGAGGAGGTGAGTTTGTATTCTTTAATAGTGCTTTTGAATTTGTGTTGATAAAATTTAATAATGTTGTGGTGAAAAGGACAAATTCAGCACATTGGCCGTGCTCTGCGAATGTGACTCTTATTACCGCGGTTTCCTTGCTAATTCATCGTGTTTGTCAAAGCCTCAAATGCTAAAATGGTTTAATAGACCACTGTCCCCATTTAGTTTTAGCAGATATTTTAGTTGGTGGGTGCGTATTTAAATGAAAAAAGGAGTATAACGTTGCTGGAGCGGAAAAACATTGTTTTCCTTGGAACAAACGGTTCGCTTGCGAGCTCGAGTTAGCTAGTGGTTAGCTAAGTGTCAGCTAGCTAGTTAGCTACACAGTCGAGGCAAATTAATCACGGGCATGAACACGCCAACGTCCCAGTAAGCACCCAGAATCTGTCCGCATGGAGAGAGAACGAGCTCATTTGTAGTGCTTAGGAGCATGTTTTTACTTTTAAGTGAACGCATATGGTGAAGATCTGCTGAGTGTTTGAGGATTTGTATTTCAGTTTTAGGACGTAACCGTCATGAAACTATTGGAAAATACACTCTGTGTTTTATCTGCTCTTTATTCATTCTCTAGCTCGCTCTATCACAGCCGCGCTCTCGCTCTCTACCACGGCCGTTCTCGCTCTCTGCTCCTTTGTCTGGAGCAGCCTCGGTGCCAAACAGCCTTTTTATTGTTTTCACTTGAGAAAAACGTTGTCCCCTTTTTGGACACTTCACCAGTTTGTATCCTTGCATTAAATGTTGTAAAGTGTGTGTGACAATTATGATTATTTAAATTTCTAGTACTTTTCCTAATGGGGTTGCAGGCAATGATTAATTCTAATTTAATCTGGAGGTTATTGAATTAATAGATTGTTATATAAAAAGTCAGAAAATAGCTAAATCTCAATCACAGCTTTCTAAAACCCAAGGTGACACCCTCACATCTCTTGTGTTCACCAAGACCCAAAGAGATTCAGTTCACTGTCACATTGAACTAAACTATGTAGAAAATTCTCTCAATTTGGAAGCTCAAACAAGGGCATTTTGTTCTTGAACATTTTGTTGACAATATCACAGAACCTTAGCTTAGTACATCTTTCAAATCTATCAGTTCAAAAAATGTTAAATGAACTTGTGATGGCTAATTTTTTAAAAGAATTTAAAATAATACAGATTGCTGAAAGGGGTCACTGGTCCATCCAAAGGGGACAAACAATTCTGTGAAAATAATGCACCTGTTGAACCTGTTGTACACAATAATATACAAATTATGTGAGTTGATATCGTACTTTTCTTTTTTCTTCTTGCACTCCAAATTTTGAATAATAAGCTTTACACCAAATTGGCACTGGTCGATTTGAACTCTGTCCAAAGTCATTTTAATGTCCATATCTTGACCAATTGTATAGCATGTTATTTAATAGAATTTACATGCAATGTAAATTGGGACTAAATCTGTCCTTCTGTTTTAGGTTCATGGTGAAACCCTGGACGTCATCATGAAGGCAATGCGTGTTGGACTTGTGATTGGACATGAAGGTGTCCTGAATGATGCTTTTCCTCTTGAAATCTTCAATGTGGCTGTGGTGGTAGAGGAGACCATCGTTCTTCAGGACCTCAGAGATGTGCCCACTGGTTTTGCTATGCTAATGGCCAAAAATAGTCAAAATATAGTTAAACATTTAGAGGCAGAAACACGACATGGAATTGTTCATAAAACAAGGCCGAATGTTGCTCGAGTTATATTAACACTTCAAGCATTTACTTGGAGGAAGCCTTTGTCATTTTGTACTGTTGAGCATTACTTAGAGGCAGAAACATTACACATGCTTGTTCTTGTTGGTTTTAGAAAGTGTTTACTACTTGGGTAATGTTCAGCATATTTAACCAGTCATTGACCAAGTATTGTTCAAACCATTCAGAGGTCAAAAAGTTGTGTGAACGTATTCATTTAAAGTACACCTTAAGCTTTAAAGTAATTGACAAGCAGTTATGCTTTGTCATTGTACATGCCACCCCCCCCCCTCTCGATCGCCCTCTATTTACACCACTTTTTTCTCTCCATCTCCCGTCTCACTTTTGAGCTCCCTCTCTCTCATTCTCTCTCTCCATTTGCCTCTCTCTTTCTCCATCTACCCTCTTACTTTTTCTGTGCCTCTCTTTCACTCTCTCCCTTCTCCCAGTTCTGTAAAACATTGGCAAAACCTGGATGATATTTTGATAAAATGGATGTTTAGACTTTTATTCTTAAACAGCTTTTTTTAGAGCCTGTTTTCCTTCTAGGAATGCATTCCCAAGTGGCATTCAGCCTTGTTAATGTTCTTCTCTAATCTTCTAAACTTTAACTGCTTTCTCTCGTCCCTTCACCCTCTCCATTGTCAGCATTAGGTGGGGAAACTATATTTTTAAAATGTACCAAAAGCCAATGTTGTGTAACATTGTTCAAATAAATGTTATATTTTTGAACAGATGCGTTGTAAGTTGATTCAATGTGAAGTTTAAGGAAACTGGCAAATGTGCCATTATTTGTCAAGATGAGAAATAAATCTAAGAAACAATTTAAAAACATTAGTGCTTTTAACTTAAAACGGCAATTGGTATGAATATAGTTAAAGTTATGTTAACTTGAAAATGTGAGTTGAAATAGTGAGGAATTGTTTATTTGACAAGATAAAGTGAGTTTTCTTGAATGGATAATGTAACATAGTAAGTAGTTTTAACTCAGAGTATCAAGTTGAAACAACATGATCATTAGTTAAACAACTTGTATAACTTAACGTTTTGAGTTGAAACAAAGGTTATCTTCAAGTTGAGTTTACTCACATTTTTAAGGCAGCAGGTGAACTTTGGTTTCTAAGTTTAACCAACTTGAAATGTCTTACAGTGTACTTGTACTTTATTTCACTTCTTCACTATATTTCTATGGAAGCTAACGTAGCACGATGCTGAATACAAAACATATGTTCATCTTATAAAATGTGAGCAGTTGTTATAGATTAAGCTGCCCAACAGTATATTAAGTACTTTAAATTAGCTCCACCTTAGCCAGCTAAAACAACAAAATGCAGCTTACATGTTAAAGGCATCAGTATTAACAGTAATGTAATATTGTGCAAAATGACATTTAAGTACATTTTGGCCACTGGGGGCAGCGCAACAAGCACAACACTGACATATTATCAACTTATAAAGTGATATGGCGAACATGCTAGCAAACTGCAACATAAGCATTCATTTAAAATCATGCTTCTGGCCACCTGATGAATAAGTCCTACAGTATATTCACTATTCTTTTATCTCTGGTTTGGTCTCTACCAACTCCTGAGGGAAGAACTATTTACCAGACTCCAAGATGGTGCCTATTTATTTGAATGAAAATCGCTTTTCTAGCTTCCTGGTTCCTTTACACATTGTTCCGCCTTGTGTCTTAATACATCCATGGAAATATCTGGCTCTTTAGTAGATAAATGTTACACTATGTTCACTAGCTAGTCGCTAACTGTGTCTGCTGTTTGGTGCTGAGCAGGTAGTCAGCAGCGTCAACAGAGGGTGGTTATTGATGTTGAGCATCGGCCGCGGTTGTCTATATACACCCGGGTGTAAATAGCCACATTGGCTATTCCAACCCGGGTGCAAATAGCATTATTAGCTACTGACACCTGGGTGCTAATAGCATCTGCCAAAACCACACTGGAACATAGCAAAACTAAATGAGAGTGAGTATCAGAACAGTTTATCTGTGAAATACATTTAAGGGAGAAATACACTGAAATAGTATGTTTATATTCCTGAGGCAGAGGTACCAGAGCACTGTACTGAACTGTGGCTCTGCATGAATGTGTTAAGAAATAGTGAGCATGTTTTATTCATACAGTATACGACATTTCCTCAATGTAATGCTGGAGAAAAAAAGTACAAAATGACTTCATACCTTGGCAGAAGATCTTCCTGACTAAGGTAAGATGTTGATTTTTCTTGTTTTATTATTATAAATTGATGTTTACTTCAGTGGCTGGCCATCACCCAAAATCACTCTGGAAATGGACACCAAATTACCAACCCTTTCTCCTGTATACCACTATTTTGTTGCTGAAAGTTTTACAAGAAACGTAATTGCTATGTTCACTGGCAGTGTTTTGTTTCCAATCCAGGGCACAAAGCACTGGACTTTGACAAGGAAGACTGTGGTTTGTGTCCTGCATCCAGCATGTTGTTAAATGTAGGCTACTAAAAAACCTGGTTATGGTTAGGTGAGGATCATTATCATTGTCATACAGTACTAGACAAAAAGGGTCGTTCCAAAACAACCCAATCTGATGCCCCTATCAGCAAGACATTTTGTTGGTGCCCTCCAACACCGTTAACCAATGTCCGGTAAAATGAAGATTGGCACAGGCATTTTTGGTTATGGTTTTGTTTTGTTTAGGCAACTGAAATTACTTGGTTAAGGTTAGGTACAGATTGTGGTCAAGGTCAAAAGAAAACAATGTTGCCTGTTGGTAGGACATGTAATCCACTCAGTGGCTCCTGGGGTCAAATTCCGATGCAAATATATAAAAGGGAGGGAGACTGGAGGAAAATAACAAAAAAAGAGTTGCTGGTAAGTTTTGAGATCAGTCAGAGTGGACACACACACACACACACACACACACACACGATCAGAGCTAGCTTACATCTGGCTACAGTTGGTACATTGGCCGTTTTGTTCACAGAAGAACAAAGTCATCGCCTCCAGTCTTAAGTCAGGGTTGATTTTAACCGAGACTGCGATCTTTCCCTAACCTTAACCAAGCTGCTTAAACATAAACATAAAAAAACTTTAATCAAGTGTTATGTTGATAGTGAATGACATATGTTCAATATAAATGTTTCATCATTATGATGTTAGAAAAACATCTGGGAAGCATTATGTTTCTTCCAAAACAAATTCATATTGCAAATTAGTTGTAAATAAATGTAATTCTTAGTAAAGGGTTGAAATCACACATACAATGCATGATAATTATTCTAAGACAAGAGCAGACAGTGTCAGGAACTTATTTTATACTTGAACTTTCCTCCCTCTCCTTCTGTATCTGTCACTTTCTTTATCACAGTCTAGTCTCTCTATAACGCTGCTGGCTGTAATTTGGACTGTCAATGAAAAATATAAAAAATTGTTGGAGGCCATTACTTCCAAGTCATTAGTTAAAGGTGGGTGGACTGTGCAGTCTCGTGAAATCATCTGTGCTGCTCTTCAAGTCGTTCTCCTTGCCGGGGAATGGGTCACTGCAGCACAGTTGTGAGTGATTGCCTCGCAAGACAACGGTGCTCTAATGTGAATTAGTATGAATAGGTGAGAGAGGCAATACTTATACTGTAGCATAAGAAAGATGTGGGAAAAGCTGTGAAATAGGTCACTCAGAGGGAACAATATTATACTAAATTTTCATTTAGCACAAGAAGGAAAAAATGCATTTAAGTGCCTATTACTCTTGAGTTAAAATAAAGGTGATCTTTAGTCTGTTCAATGAAAAGATCATTCATAACAAAATGATCATCTGTAGTCCTAACAAATGAATATATTCATGATTCATGATTGGTTCAGGGCTGATTCACTTTAAAGTATATCAAATATTTCAATGTCTCACAATCATAGATCAATATTTAACAAAGCTTGTGTGAACTGATATGTAGCCTGTATATTGTGACTTTGTTGGTGCTCAGGTTCTCAAAATTAAAATCATGTTGAAAAAAATAGTGGTTCCTTTCTGTGTGTGTGTGTGTGTGTGTGTGTGTGTGTGTGTTCATGGTAGTGCTGACAGTTACCCAGAATAATGTTTTGTTGTCAGTGTTAAAAACGACTTAGCTAAGGTCGTTATTTTTAACCCACCCCCCTTCAGTGATGTGAAGCACATCTGTGCATTCATTGTTTCCTCCCTTTTCACTCTTGCAACACTGATAATGATGTTCAAGGACCAAACGAGTGCTTTTGCAACCTGAAGCCCATGTATTACATTTTATTTGAAGTCTGTGTGTATGTAATGCTTTCATTTTCTCTGATGTTTAAGACATGAGTATGGAAGGTTTAAAATGCCTAAATGAAAACAAAAAAGTGAAATAAAATGCACATCGTTATTTGATTTTGCTTTGTATATATGCATTTACTGTGTCGTAATTTAATGAAAAACAGTGTGTTAAATAATTAGCCTTTTTTAATAACTAAATGAATTGTTTTTCATTGTGACATTTTCCATGCCACATTAAAATCAAATCACAGCACAGAAAAAGTGAAGAGGTATATTGCATTTCAGTGCCGTCATAGAGACCAGCATAGACCTGCCAATAATGAATGCAAAGCACTAACATTATGTTTCATGAGGAGGTGCAAGAGAGCTTTTTCTTTTTAAGTGGAAGATGCATCATTGATGCCTCAATGAAAAACAAACAACTGTCCAGTCACAGCTTTGGCGTGGGACCGTGGGCGGAGCTTATCTGCTTTTCAGTTTAACAGGAGAAGCAATCTAGGTTTGTTCAGTTCAAAGGAAAACTACAGTTTATTACAAATTGTGTTTCATTTTTCAGCCAGTCTGTAAACTGTGGTACATAACTGACAGATCGGGTAATCATTTAAACTGTTCGCCTTCATTTTCTCCTCCAAATCAGTTTGACTAACCCGGGGTTTTGTTAAGACTTATCCGATAGTCTCTCACAATGTTCCGAGATCACAACAATTACTTTAGCGTGTCCACTTTTATCTTAACTGATAGAACAAATGGCCCAAGCTACACATATAAAATCCTAAAGTTCTAATAAACCATAGTCTTCCTTCACGTCAGACTTATTTTGGCTGCACTGATTCACAGCTACATTTAGAGGTCTTTCATTTCATCCTGCAGCGCTGCTAACACTTAGTGAACAGTAGAAACAACTTAAACATTTCTCTTTGTTCCAGTTTTACCTCCTTTACTGTACTTCAGATCTCTTTGAATTCACCAGACCATGAACAACAGTAGACTATATCTTACCAGAAATATTAAGGAAAAATGCTTTGTATGCAACTGGGAACTGGTAGATCTGGGTTCTTCCCTCTAACCCTAAGCCAACATTAGAACTAACCCTAACAGAAATAAAGCTGCGAAAACAGGACTACCGGACCCATCAGAACCAACAAAAGCTGAAAACTAAATCAAGGCGGTCACAAACTGCTGCCGCCGAGGAAGGTGGCAAGAGAGCAAGCCAAGCTTCCTGCCCCCTCTTTATTAGTTTTCTCTCAATCAGTCGAGACCAGATACACCTGAGGGAAAAACACAAGACCAGCAGGGGGAGCGTGTAACAGTCATGTTCTTGAGATGTTTGTTCTCATGACAACCTGGAAGGTTCATTGTCCACAAGGCCAGCTTCACGTTCACAGTTCTGATAACCACCACACGAGTGGCACCTGAACCCTATTAACCCTGTTCTGTATGATGTCCTTGGTGTGTGTCAGTAGGTAGAGGTGTGCTGCTGATGAACCACATGAGTCCTGAGGGTCAATTAAACCATCAAACTTTGTTGACACTGCAATACACCACCACATTTTATACACAGAGTAGTAAAAAAAACACTGCAGATGACACTAAAACAAAAGAATAAATGGCATGAAATGATTATAAGGAAAATCAAAGAATAAGTCAAGAAAATAAAATAGCGAAAGAAGTGGCCACTTCAAGTTTCATTTAGTTAAGCACAATGACAACCAGATCAATTTAAAAAATAATTAGTTGAGTGATGGCTGACCCTAACCCTGAAATGATTTTTTGGTCCTTTAGTGATTAATAATTAAGTAGCTGCATTTCTGCCACTGCAAAGATGTTAGAACTTGTTATGTGCTCAACCTTCTCAGGGGGAGGTATTTTAAAAGTAAGTATTGGGTTTCAACTCACTGGAATAGCTAACAATACAAATCTTAAAAAACCTTAAGGCCTTAATAACCTCAAACCTCAACTGCAGCTGTCAAGGATGCTAGACGATAGGAGCAGTGCTTTGTGACGCATAGGAAATCCTCCATAGCCCAGACCGTCTCATGTAACAACGCTTGGTTCGGCCTTCGAGGATAATGAAGGCCACACCTTTGAAGGTCGCTTCCTCAGAACAATGCTGAATTGAGACACAGCTAGTGTCAGCCAAAAAATGACCCAATAGCTGTGGGGTGTTCAGACCCAACAATTTGTAGTTTTATCCTGTGTAGCATCGTCGTTTTGAAAGACAACCAATTGTGTTTTTAAGACGCCTTCTCTCGGCAAGTTTGACAACAACCATGACATGCTCCATGATGAGGGTTGTTGATGTCTTAATCCAGTTATTTTTTCTCTTTATCTCTAGTTTATCTCTTTTGCATGTCATGCACATCATGAAAGGCCCAACCCTGTCGCCAGACAAGAACATCAATATTGGATGATTCTGCTAAAACTGGGATACATTCAATGACGCCGTTTTAGTTGACTACAATGTTTGCACATGGCAACTACTATGTTTAAGGTATGCTTAAAGTTTGGCAACTAAAACACTTGGTTAAGGTTAGGTAGGTAGGTATACGCCCATCCACCCCCACCTCCACACTCCACCTCGCTACATAAAGGACACACTACCTCCTGCACTGGCAATGACATAAACTGTGACATGCAAAATTGTCTAATATGGATGTAATTAGTAGAGATACTGGGCTGGAAAGACTGCAAGGTTATATGGTCAGGGGTTCATTGTGTAGTCTTACCTGTCTCAGCCAAGTCATGGCAGAACTATGATCACCTTATCTGCCATAGAAACCAAATAAAGTGTAGTCTGATCCTAGCATTAGTCTTTGTAAGGTCTTGAGCAGAAGCATTCTCTGAATGATCTGCAGCTTTCAGAAAGCAGCCTTTTTAAAAAAGACCTGAGCGAGAAAACTAGCGTTCATCACCACAATCAATGTCTATGGACTAGCTGGTTACCACAGTTAGCAAGGAAAGATAAGTTTTTTAACAATCTTACATACTTATATTGTTGTCTCTTGTAAAGTTTGCGTGGCTCTCTGCAAATTAAGACAAATCATAAATATTCAGTGTCATCTTGTCTGAACAAATGCTAAACAAAACACTTTAAGTCACCACAGCAGGATGTAAATCCTCCCTCCTTAAAGTATTCATTTAAAGACTCATAAATTCAGCATTTAGTCAGACGAAAGCAGCCAGCCAGCGGATCACGCTGTGCATTGTGGTAGGGGGGTGAAGGCAGCACAGCGACAGCTTGTCATCGTTTTTTTCCTTCATAATTGTGGCTTGCTGACTGATATGTAGAATAGGCATCTCTTGCTCGGTCTTGCTTTTGTTTTTCAAGGAGGTGAAGCAATGCCGTGGATGTAGCTCTATAAATCAATTGGCGTTAGCTGTTCAAAGTCTGTTAATGGGAGAAAGAAAGAAGAAATTATGGGGTAATTTAATGTCAAGAACTCTATGGGAAACATTTTTTCACTACAAGCAACCATTCTATTCTCAACTTAGCAATCAAACATTAAAGGTACTGTATGTGCAGTATGACAATATGATGTGTTTTACATATGTATGTGTGGTAATGTCAGCAGGTTTTTATTATTATTAACAAGGAACAAAAAGACTTTAAAAGGTGGAGGGGTATGAGATAGGAGTTCTCAGATCTTCCTGGGTCCCCCTCAGGCAAAATAGAAAAAAAAAAGTCCATACAGGCAAAACCAGTGTATGATCATCGCTTTTTAAGAAACTGTCATCGTTCTGATGATTAGTTAGGCAGATTAAGAGGGTCTTTGAATATGCTTGAGAGGGAGAGAAGCGCTGCGGTGACAGATGCCTGCCTGCCTTTTCCCATCAGGCAATGTTTTAAGTAGTTTACAATGAAAAGTGCTAAAGGTTGGTATGAGAGCGTTTATGTGGGTATGAATTCACGCTTCAATGAGGTTTACGTGAACCCTATTTCTACACGTGATGCAGGAACAGAGGAGAAAGGGCCCTAGGCTAGATTAGCTTTTGTCATCCCTACATCTCTGATCTCTAAGCCTTTACCTTGTGTTTCTCTTCAGGGCTTTTGCAGCAACAGCAACACCAACAACACGGGCGAGAGGATAAATAATAATCATTGCAGCTTTTAGTGTATTTGTAATAAAACCTATAGAGAACTCAATGCAAGTCTAATTGAAATAAGTTGATTCCAAAGGCACATACTTGAAGTAGCCTTGTTTTTTAAGAGTGTGAAGGTGGAGGGGGAAAATATTCTTCAAACGCTGTTGCTGAATGTGTCAGTATTTGAGAGTCAGCACAGCAGTACTCGCTTACAGAGGGAAATAATTGGCTGCACTGTGCAAAGGC
The DNA here is from genome assembly GCA_008360985.2 of Macquaria ambigua. Classification (NCBI taxonomy): domain Eukaryota; kingdom Metazoa; phylum Chordata; class Actinopteri; order Centrarchiformes; family Percichthyidae; genus Macquaria; species Macquaria ambigua. The sequence continues at coordinate 61,432 of VMKM01000966.1, forward strand.
ATACATGTCAGTCTTCTGCATTGCAGCCATGGATGTGATAATGCCTATGAATTGTGCGTCTTTCAAAAATCTTTGGCTCTGTTAAGATGTAGGTGTCTATGCAATAAATATCCCTTAATGAAGGTCCACAATCAAAGAGCTACTTTTCTACTTTTTCAACAACTTTTCCTTTAAATCAGTGCCTGTCCTTGTTTGTGTGTGTGCCTATTAAAGGTTGCTCAATGTTGTGATTTGCTTCACTGCCATCAACATTTCTATTATGTTAATTACCATGATTTATTGCCTCTGAGAGGACTTCAAAAGGACAATGCCAGAAGAGTAGCTCAGATGGAAAATGACAGGTTGCAGTATTTTGATCCCAGTTGGTGAATCACCCCATTGCAGAGTTTTCCTCGCTCACTTCCTCTGAAGTTGTTTCACGCCTCCATGCTGGTTCTCACTTTAGGGGAGAAAAGAGGGAGAATGGGTGATAAGGTTTTTAATAAAAGCAGAACAGGAAGTGCATGTGTGTGTGACTGAATATGTACATTCTGTATAAGCTTCTGGTTCCCATTTTTCTTTAATTGAGACAAAAGACAAATGCATTGTAGAGCACACATAAGTTTTCAAAAATGTAGCTTTATTTTTTCTTATTATAGCAACTCGAAATATGAATTCAACCACCCTTCTTCTTCTTCCTGGCAAATTGTCAGTGGATACCGTCTTTAATATCCACCTACACATTAATAATACAAATTACAATAACCAGGGGTATTGAAGCATAAGTGAAGATATGGCCCCATAGGCTTCTCTGAGTGCAAAATGTATTATTTTTCAACATAGTTCCCATCGCTCCTCAATGACACTTTCTCACCTAAAAGGTGCCCAGTGGCTTTCCACAGCTTGTCAGATTGTCATATATGGAAAGTACCCACAGCAGCGGCAGGACAGGAAGACACTAATAAGGTGACAAAATACAGAGCCAAGCATTTTCTAGGGGGAAAATGCTGCCACCATGATTTCATATGGAAAAGAAAATGAATGTGCGGCGCTACTCCAATCCTGAATCTTATCTGTCCCCTCAGAATTTTTCAATAGTTATTGCCACCAAAATTGTTGAATTTCTCCAGGCTTTTTAGAAGGGAAAAAAACATGTGTGATATGCTCTCTATTTGCAGTTAATGCATAATGATTGAGAAAGTGCTAGCACAGTAATATTCATCTTTTCTTGACCAATGGCTTATTGCATAGGTTTATTTCAGGAAAATGACGGAGAAATAGGATGCTCAGCTTTACAGAAAACTAGGCAGTGAGTGCTGATGAATAGTATGCGTGAACAAATATTCTAAACACTTATTGTAAACATACAAACACATCATTACAAATGTGTAAAAGCAGCTTTAAAGTCTAAATTCTTCCTGCCAGTGTTATAGCTGAAGTTATAAATGGACATTTTTAATTGCTGCATCCTGATACAGAAGTTGATGTCAATTAAGAAGCCCCGAGGGACTCAGTTGTTTTGAAAAGTGTTCATCGGAACAAAACTGACGCATGTGGGCCAACGGATAGACGTTGCAGATCCCTTTTTTGTCTCTTGTCGTGAACCGCTCCATTGTGCTAATGAACCTGTTTTCACTCTCAGCTCCACATCCACAGGAGAATCATTTCTAAAACTGCACCCTCTCATCAGCGCTTCATGGACTTCAACCCGCAGCTGTCAGTTTGATTCACAACAGTCATCGGCTTGGCATAGAAAAACAAAAACTGCTGCACATAAATGTATGATTCAGAGGAACCCGATACTAACATACGTGCTATACATAGGAAGGCTTAAGGGAGAACTTCTCTAAAGGCTATCTGAAACACCTGCACAGCCTACTGCACCATCCATTAGATATAAGCTAGTCTCGGATGGCCTATTCTCAATTGGACGAGATCATTAGTTTTGCTTGAGCCCCTATCACTACATAGACTTAACTGTTATCTCGCAAGGGACTCCCACCTGCAGTCCTGTGCATCGCTTCTCCCCCCGTGCCTCCTCCGCTTTTCACGTTTCTTCTCCCTATGAAGCCCCATCATCCTTTACTTCACTGCTGTAGCCTTATCTCTTCATCTTCATCCTATATCCTGTCTTTTTAGAAACTCTTTTCTCTTTTAGTTTCCTCATATTTTCTTCCTCAGTTCTCTACCAACTTTCCACTCCTCTACTCGCTCTTCCTCTCACTCCACTTTCACTCTGTCCATTTGTTCTGCTCTCTATCATCTCTACCCCCCGCCCCCGCTCCTTTTCTAACCCATCCACTATTTTCTCCTGTCCTCTCCGCCTTGCTAAACAGAGCCCCACATTATCCCCCTACCGCTTCTATCAGGGGTAGCTAGCCTGTCAGCCCCAAGCCTTAGTTAATCACTCAGGCAGCCAGGCAGTCGGGCAGCTCGCTGCTAGCTCCCTGGACACTAATAGCAAGACAAGCAGAGAGTAAGAGCAGGGAGGGGTAGGGGGGGTGGACTCATTAGGAATACAGGTATTTAAGGAAATGGTCCATTTCAAATCAAAAGATAATTTGTCTCCTGCTCAAGTAAAGGCTTTTTGTGAGACAGGCTGGAGTTATATTAGGTCAGCTACAAACGTGAAGTGGCTGGGTTGTGCTGCTAGCTATTCCGGGGCCGGGCTGTTGACATTATCAATTTGAGGCTTGATAAATACTTCTTGTGTTCGGATGGCATATTTTATCCCCAAAAGAGAGGTTGGGTTTGCTACCCGAAGGCGTTTTTTATGCTGACTCCATGTTGCTGCCGTGCCGATGGGGTAGGACTCGATAAAGTTGAAATATGACCTCCATTTGCACAATGACATTACTTCAAATAAAAAAAGGTTGCTGTCAGGCCTCTGAGGTGATCAATGCTTTTCAACAAATCCCTCATTGCCCATTTTGTGTTTGCATGGTCAAATCAATACTAGTGCGAATAAAAAATTCATACCTAACAGGCAAATGAAACTAAGAGTCGAATGACAATACTTTTTATCCGACAAGACGTAGTCCACACGACAACTTCAAGTCTTACTTTTTACAGATCCATTCTTTATGTTCAAGGGTTGAACACAGTAATACCTGAATATTGAACGGTGTTAAGTAAGACCATGTGCCTTTTGAAAGAAGAAATAACACAATCTTCCCCTTACAAATGGAAAGTGGACTTTGTATGCAATGAAACACAGCCTTGCTCAATTAAATACAATCAAAGGTTTTGCCATTACAGTGTTACTTTGGCCGTGTTCAGACCATTATTAGCATGCATGAAAAATTGCAGCCCCCTCATTTACAGTATGAGGCCAGTCCATCAACCCAGTGGGGGTGCAAATGCAGAGGCCACTGGCAAAAAAATAAGTTGAAATTTTGTTGGCCCACTTTGTCCTGTATGACCAGTAACTCATGGTGACTAATGCTAGCTAATGTTAGCAAACTTAAGATACTGTTAGATACTGTTGTGTAACTGACATTACTGAGTCAATCTGATGACAATACGCTTTACTAACTTCTCCAGCCAAGTTACTCTTATACTACATTTTACCATAAACATTTCAAAGGTTTTACCACAAAAGTAAAACAGAAAATAAACACTACCTCACCAGGAGACATATTCTTGTGATGCTGTCATTTTGGTGTAGTGGCCACAAGCAGAGCTGTCCCAAAAATACTTTTTTCCCATTCATACTAGAAGAAGTCAATAACAATAAATACGTTTTCAGAGAATCACAAACACTCTGATATCACTTTGTATTATCTTAATTTGAGTCATTCGTAAGTAAGCAAGTATGCATATAGCACCTTTCAAGATCAGATTAAACATAAAGTACAGACACAATATAAAAGTCATAGATCAAATTAGGTCCAATAAATATGAAAAAAATTAAAATAAATCACAAAGAGCCATGTCAGTATATTTGTTTGTGCAGTTCATGTATGTGGGGAGCCAGCCAGAGAAGGGTTCATATTTTCATGCTCTATGGGCCGAAAAGCATTGATGCCTGAAGAACTTTTTCAGCATTCGAACCCAGTGAGCAACTGTCATTGGAATGAATGTGGTGTCATCTTGGAACATAATGTCCTGTTCTCTTTATATATTCATGTTGTGGTCCTCTTCCACACACTGTCTGTCAAGTGACCTAATGATGACGTCTTTAAAGCAGCTGACTCAAGAGAACCTTGGGAGACGAAGAGAATGTCAATGTGGCATTATTCTGTCATTGCCACTTGTGGCCATAGTTGGCGCTGTTCTTCAAAAGTTACTTAGTCTAGCTTTAAGGGTACACTTTAAAAGGTGTTGACATCTGAATAAAACCACACACTATTCTCAAAAATTACCTCAGATTTGAACACATTTTTGACTCTGTCTCTGCAAACATTATAAGCTTGCAAGGATGTTGCTACGCAGCACAGGTGTTTCTGTTATTGTGTCCACACCATGCACTCTAAAAATTTGTCCATTATCAATTAACAGAACGAGGAAGACTTGCTGTACAAAAAAAAAAAAAACATGCAGCAGTACAGTGGGTGCAGAGGAAGTGGACCTGTCACCATGTTGACATCCCTACTATTAGAGGAACATTCTCAGGTGCAGTGGCTGGCAGTCTCCAGTGTTTACCGGGGAGCATCATTAGCCTGGCGTCTCACAGCCTTAAAATGTCATATATCCACAGTAATGAACTGAGAGAGCACGCACTATTCCCAAACTTCCCCGCTGCAGCGCCCACATTAATCCAAATGCTCAAACTCTGCAACTCGAGTCCCTCCACTCATTAACAGTGGCAGATATCAAGATAGGAATAATGAGGAAGTGCCCGCAAGTCAGGACATATATTAAAGAAATAGAAAGAGCAGGAGAGAGAGAGAGGGAATAAATCCCGTCATAAATGGGAAAATACCCCCGAGAAATGGCCCGGGCACGGGTGACAAACAGTATGCATTCATATTGTTTGGAGGCGGTGACAGCTCCCTCTTCTAGTGCCAGAAAGATAATCATAGGAATGTACAACACATGTGTAGTCTAACAAAATGTATAATAAAGACTGCTTTCATACAGAGCAAGTGTTTGTAAAGAATGTTCATAACATTCAGCTGGAGATGCTCCAGAGTTTCATGCAGTTGTTTTCAGCGGTGGAAAGTAACTAAGTACATTTACTCAAGTACTGTACTTGAGTACAATTTTGAGATACTTAGTATTTCCATTCTATGCTTCTTTATACTTCTGCTCCACTACAGTTTAGAGGGAAATACTGTACTTTTTACTCTGCTACATTTATTTGATAATTATAATTGTTATAGTAGTTATTATAGGTTAATATAAGACTTTACTGATAAGGGAGAATTTCACAAGCTACCCTGCAGTATATAAAATAATTACAATTAGCTCCACCTTTACCAGGTGCAACATTAAAATCCTGTGCACGTTAATGCACCAGTAATTATAATCCAATAATATAATATACATTTTTCTGAAATGGGCCATTCTGCATAATGAGTACTTTTACTTTTGGTACGTACTTATTTTTCTTAAATAAATTTAAGAAAAAATGTAAATTTTAAATGCATGATTTTACTTGTAACAGAGTATTTGTACACTGTGGTATTGCTTCTTTTACTTAAGTAAAATATTCCACTACTGGTTGTTTTACAGAAAAAAAGAAAGAAAAACTTGTATAAAACAGCATTTTTGAGCATGTCCTGCTACAATATTAAGGTCAGTGCTGTATATCAAGATTGAGTAGTACTGAATCACATATGCAGCAGATAAAATTGTTCCAGCACTACTTCAACCAGCAAATTTATTTATATATTTTTATTTGAGCACATATTTATTTATATGTGCAAAGCTACTGAGTACATTCCAGCCACAACCCAGGATGCAAATACAGCAGTGTGTACTTAGTATGACCCCAAAGCAGAAGGGCCTAACGCATATATGTAGTGGAATATTGTTTTTCATACAGTATAACAAAGTGGATGACTGGAAAGATTCATGAATATTTCTTTTTTTTTTAAGGTATGTGACTGCTAACATGGTGCCATCCAGTGGGCTACGGAAGAAAATGGGAACCTCAAATGTGCTGGATCTTGGAGAAATTCACAGAAATGTGATCATCTCTGTTCCAGAAACTGAGATTACGATATGTCCTGCTCACTTACTATGGGAACTTTGGGCCTCAGGATAACCTGGTGTGTATTGGTTTTGGTTGGATTAAAACCATCTGACAGTTCCAGTCAGTCTCGTGTTGAGCATGACATGTCTTCACCTAGAAGATCCTGTGGCAGCCAAGATAAAGATTTACATTATGACAGACCCTGATTAGATGTTCCTTCTCACTCAGATACTATATGCAGTACATGAACATTTTCCATTTACAACAGATCCACCTACTGTACCTAATAATATTTTTCACTTATGCTATAACACTGAAGACATGGGAATCATATGTAAGAAAGTCAAAAATGTAAAGCTTGCACTAAAGTGATTTTTTGCACTTTTGTCTTCCCTGAGTATAAATCTGCTTTATTCATGAGAATCGCACAGAATCACCGGCCAGCCAGTTCAACTACAAATCTATGCGAAGGCATTTAACAACTTTACATCATGAATAATCATCTCAGAATGAGTGTCATCGGCTACACAGACCGATTCTTATTACACATCCATCCATCAACGCATGAGATTATATCAATATGAAATCTTGCCAGAGCATTACTGTGCAGGTATTGACTGAATATTGTTTTCCATTTCAGAGCATCACAATATATTGCAACTCATTACACTTCTCCTCTCTCAAGATAATATGTCATGCTGCTCATCTTTTGATAAATATGGAAGTCAAATGACCAGGGTCCAACTGTGACTGGAAGATTTATCACGAGTCCACCTTGTGCAACAAATTTAAACAGGCTATGTCACCTTTCAAATCCTAGTTTGACCAAGCAGAATTGTATATGAATCCCCCACGTTAATAGAGCATAGTTTGATGTTCCTCTTCCTTGAGGCTGAGGAGTGAAACTCAGCTAAGCTACAGGCCTTCTTTTGTACTTTTAAGTTTAGGAAATCAAATAAATAAAAAACTGCCAGGGTAACATAGGAAGTTATTACTGCCATTTCTGACACTAGGTCATTGATCAGATATTTAAAAGCCAACAAGTCCTCCAATATAAATGACAGAATAGGTTGTTTGCCAATGACTCCCAAAACAACATATATAGGTATACCGGATCTTCGTCATCACGGTGGTTAACATTGTGAAACGGTTGCAGTTTGGTTAGGTTTAGGCACCAAAACTACTTGATTAGGTTTAGGAAAAGATCATGGTTTGGGTTAAAATAAGTACGTTAGTAACATAGGTTAAGTTAGGTACGTAACTTCAGATACGTCACGTGACTTACTAACGAAATTTAACTTACGTACGTAACCTAACTTAAAGTTAAAATACGTCAGTGTTGACTTTTGGTTTCACACAGAACACGAACAATGGTCTCCTGGGTGAAAGTCCTGTGTGTGTTTGACCCATGTAATTAATAAAGTACTCTATCTATCTATCTATCTATCTATCTATCTATCTATCTATCTATCTATCTATCTATCTATCTATCTATCAAGGTGTGTGCAGACAGAAAGCCAAGCGAATTTGCGTCATTTGCACGAATTTGACCACCAGACTGTTTGTGTTTATTCACCCCAAACAACCGACAGTAGAGACGTTATCTGTAAACTAGCTAGCAATGGACACACGGACTGTTTGAGTGATTGAGTAGAGTCTAATGCATGATGGTGTTGTACACCTGCATGTCTTCTTTTCTAGAATTCTCAACATGGGTGGGAAACTTGTATCAAACTTTCATGCTGATGCCATGCTGCTCAGGAAGTGAAGTGCCAGTAAGATATGACTCAGCAGGACTACTGACAAATGAATGAGCCCCAGTCAGATCTTTAATTCAGGCATGAGTGGGCTCAGGTGTGCTGCTCGGTTGTGCATGAGAGCACTTTCCAAAAGTGATTTGTAATATGACTAGATACCTGAAACCTAGGTTAAGCTCATTAGTACTTTGGGAATTGTTTTTGGATATTTTGAGATTTTTTTTTCAATGTCTGATCAACTTTATCGTGAGAAATGGCTGCCAGTCTCAAAATCTCTGTTCTCTGTGAAGAAATCTGATGATAAGAAAACAAACTAGCTTAAATACAAGATATTTTTTAAATACAAAATCAGTAGGATTTATAAAAGTAAAATCTGAAATGAGAAAAATCTTAATCTCTTAGACAAAAACAATGGTGATGATATCATATGCTATACTGACCAAGACCAGTGTTCCTCCATTATGGCTGTATGAGGTGGATGTCATCTTAAAGGCCTCTATCCAGGGGTTGGTAAAAAATGTCACATTACATACAAAGAATATGATAAGAAGACTGGAGTGTGTACACACAAAGTATATTTGGGTTTCTGTTCATGTAGTCAAACTGATTGTGAATGACAGGAACTACTTATGCAGACCATTTTTACATCCAATCTAGACTCCAATCAGTTTATCTCCCAGACGCTCCTCACAGTGACAACTTGTTCCCCTTATCTCCTCGACACTCAATCTCCTGTGTCTCATGTGGCTGGAGCAAAAAGACTTACGCTAATTTACATCCAGGACAGCGCTCATCAGTTAGCTTGTTTTGATCACCGTGCTGGATTATTGTGATTTCCAGAAGAAATGCATCCCTCAAAGTAAAAGTGAAACGTAATGCAATGATGCAAAATATGTTTTTTGGCTGTTTGACATTTCAGAATCGCTGATTTACACCAATATTAACTGAAGCCCTCATTTGTTGCCCTGACGCTGTGTGAGTCTGTGTATATGAGCAGAGTACACTTGTTGTGGGATTTTTCCTGGAGCAATGAGCAGCTTTTTGGAAAGTCACAGTGTCTGTGATCTCTCTTGCTTCAAGATCGCTCCATCCCACGAACAGATGCCCCATAATGCAATTGCAAGTCAGGCAGAATCCGTCACATTACTCACTCCATTAGCTGCAGTCAGACTGAAAGAAACAAGGAATTTTCAAATTTTTATTGACAAAAATACAAGTGTTAAGTAACAATAAATGACGTAGATGGTGAAGAAAAGAGTATGGAGGCGGAGAGGAAACAGGAAACAGAAAATAAGGTTTTGGGAGAGGGTTAATTACCGATTAGGGCTTGCTGGGAGCAGAAATTGTTTCCACTATATTTCCATGTTCTGGTTTGTGAATTTTCATATTTTCATGTAACTTTTTTAAAATGCCAGAACATCAGATATATAAACCTGATTTTCCATTGTTAGTGTAATATTCTTTATAAATATATACCTTCTTCTATAAGATTCTGTGTTAACCCATAACCAGTTTACTCAAGGAAGGTAGGTCCACTTAAACATTGGTGTGTTTAAGTGGGCTGTTGATATTAATTATTAAATAATAAAAGAAAATTGCAATAAGAAATTCCTTATTATGCATTACTGATTTAGCATTCAAAAAAATATTTAATTTAAAGTTAAGATGTGATGCTTGTTAATTTCTTGTGTTTTTTCTTTGGAAAGGGATTCTTTTTCTGCAGGTAAACAGAGCCAGATGCCATGAAAATTCAAACACTGCAGATGTGCAGGTGTTTTGAATGTCTATGAAGCTTGATTTTTTCCCCCCAAAAAGAATCTTTAGCATTTAGCTAATTCTCCTTTTCATCTTCTAATCTTCCATCCAAGACTGTGGATGAATTGAAGTTCTTTTCTTTCAGAACATGATGCATGCTTTCACCACAGCCTAAAAACACTTGAACTTTTCTCATTAAATGCCACCACACAGCTCCGTTAGCCTCTCAGAGTTGAGGTGTAGTGGGGCATCAGCTTTGATTGCTCCCTGGCCTGGAGTGGAGCTGCAGACCCACACACAGCCCGGCAGTGGGCAGGTGCAGGAAAAGGCCCTGATAATTGGCTGGCTAGTGCGGCCAGGCCTCCGGTGGGGCTGGGCTGTGACTCCTGAGGAAGACACACAAAATGAGCTACTGCATCAAAAATTGAGGTTGGCAACCTCCATGCACGTCTGGGCGATTTTTCAAATGAGCATTTCTCGGCCCCAGAGGAAACCACGGCGCTCCTGCTATCATAAGCAATTGGAATAGAAATGGACACAAAATACTTTTTTGCTGGCATGCATAAGTAGGTTGGGCAAGAGGGCAAGCTGTGATGTTCAAAGAGTGGTGGATAAGAGAGCAGGAACAAAAAGAGACGTGTTTTATTTTCTAAAGAAATGAGGTTAGCATATTTTTGTTACTGTACTGTTTTTCTCTTAAGCCTCACATTTCCTTTTCCTGCTCTTTAAAGAATGAAAAAAGATCAGAGAAATGGGCTTTGAGTCCTAATAAGAACTGTAAGGACTGCGTGGTGCAGCATCCCAGAAAGCCCAGATGAGAAATAGCTCAATTTTCACATCAGAGGTTCTAAACCTCTTTTAAAATCTGATGAATGTTACTCTAGACAAGTGTATTATCGGCTCTCTTTAATTCAAAGCAGCTATAATAACACAAGGGTCTGCATTGTTTTTAAGTTGCATATGCAGCTTAATATGCATATATACTAGTTTAGCTTATATACAGTGAAATGCCAGTTGATTCTGTAAAATGCCTAATATGACACATTTCAGAGACACAAAATGTGAATATAATTTCAGTTGGGACTTTATCAAATTGTTTAGAGATTTGATTTGATTGCTCAAAAGTGGGTGTGATACCGAGCATGTGCATCTCTGGAGAACGACACTTTCACCCACACCTGGATCACCAGCGCTTGATAAGGAGGTGGAAAAAGAGAGAAATAAATCATTACAAACACTTAGACCGCAACTGCAGCACTTGGAAATGAAAACAAGTTCTTGTAAATAGTTTTTGCCAACTGATATCCAAACACACAATTCCAACCCTCAATAACGCTTCACTAGCAACTACAGCTAGCTTCTGGGAGGAGTTAGCTGATCGATCCAAATCTCATTTGATTGGATTAAATGTATGTACACTGATCAGCCATAACATTATGACCACCTGCCACCTGCCATTGTAACGAGATAATCAATGTTCTTCACTTCACCTGTCAGTGGTCATAATGTTATGGCTGATCGGTGTATTTGCCCCCATGTGTATTATGAGTCATCATAAATATTATAACATTTTACAAAAAAAGAAAGAAGGATTTTCATATGTAAATACTGAAATTGTTTTGGACATAGCTAGTTATATTCGAAGAGTTAGCAAAACAGTAATAAAAGGGACACTAGATAAGAACTTGGGGAATGTATTTTACTGTTTTATTCAGTCTTTAAATTTGTAATATTTTATTTATTTATTAATTTTGGGCACTCGGGCAGTGGAAGGAGCTGAACACAACATTGGCCAGCTTATAAAATTGCCTACTTACAGAGCAACATTAGCATTCATTTGGAGTTGCGTTTGTTTCCACCAGGCAAATGTAAGTCACTACACAATCTCATTTTAGCTCTGTTTTGGTCTCCACCAACTCCTGAGGGGAATATCTAGCTCCTTAGTGGCTAAGTGTTCCACTATGTTTGCGAGGTGCTACAAGCTTTTGCTAATGAGAGCATTGAGAGTGAACCGAAACAGAGAAGTTGCGGGCCGTAAACCCAAAACAATAGCTAAGAGACATTATAAAGCCATCATGTTTCTGCCCAAATGATAGGTTTACTTCCAATATTCACTCTCATTTTTTATTCCAAGGAAACTGTCTGGCTCTTTAGCAGCTACTTGTTTGGCTTTCTTCACCAGCTAATTGCTAACGTTGTCTGCCATTTGGTGCTGGTCGCATAGAGTGGGTTTATTAGAGCTTGTCACCTAAAAATAGCTTTTTTGCGACTGGAAATAAGGTTTCTGAGAGGAAAACTAGAAAAACTATGAGCTAAAAGACGCTTAAAAGCTCCATAGAGCTGAGAGTCAACTGACAACTCTCTGTGGGTCCATTGCTGCGAGCGATGCCTTTCACCTCAGTGCAGCTTTAAAGACAACCAACAGGGCAGGATAAGCATAGCTGTAACTACAGGGACGTTTGCAGTAGGTAATTCTCGATGCCACAGTTAGATTGAGGAGTTCTAATAGTTCTACCCCATTATACCAAATATTGTATTCACTTCAGGGCTATCCTGAAATCTGATGATTTGAGGGGAAAAAGCTTGCTTCGGATCCAGTTGATTGAGGGACACATTTGCATTTGGCCGACCAAATCACTATTTTTATAGACCCCTTTCGCAATTACATATTCTCTGTGTTAATGTTACTTTCAGATGGAATTAGTTCTTTATGTGCTCTGATGCTTGTAGTCCATTAATTTAGTTTTATTGCCGCTAAATTAGATTCACTTACCCCCTCTGGCAAGGAAGCATAATGTGCATAAAAATAACTTATACCCCTAAACATTTGTTCTCAAAATATTCAGCTCAAGTACACTGTAGGTAGGCCACATGAATGTCAATAACCTTCAAAACTCCTTCATGTTTCAGACGTTTATTGTGATATGAACTGAATTACTCTCTCGTCTTTTCATTCGAGTTCTTCTAAAAGTCACAGGCTGCCTCTGCCAGGCTAGGACACCATGTCTCACCGCCTACTTTAAGTTTCTGAGGGAATGTTTTCTCTGAGGATCTGGCATTGAGATGATGATAATATTGTCACCTTCACCCACCACATTCTGTGCAGACGGCGCTCTTTCACTTTCATCCTTTAACATTATGTTTTAGTGCCACTATTAAGGCATTATGAGTTTGCATGAGTGTTTTCTTTCTGCTGGAGAAAGGGCTGCGACTCTCGGGGTCACTTTGGGAATTGTGTCTGATTGCTGCTTGTGTGGTGAACTATGAAGTACATTTTCAAAGAGCCGTACAGATTGCTCTGTGGGGAACTGCAGCTAGGAGTAAGCTGAGGAGAAAAGACACAATGCTGAACAATAAAAGCAGAGCAGCACATGCTGATTGCGGAAATATTTTGACTCTCAAATCACAGAACATCTGTCTCTAGAGGAGGGAAATGCTGCCACTTGAGAGTTGGAAGCCCATCATTTAACCCTTACATACTGTTCATATTCTATACCTTCACAGTATGGTCCGGGTCAATTTTAACCCGACACAAGAATCCCCTCATAACAAGTATACCAAATTCTGAACCACAGATCTATTTAGTATGTTTCAGAGAGCAGGGAGAGTGTATTTTTTAGGTTTAACACCATTTGTTTATGGAGAAAAAACATCTAATATCACACAATAGCATGTCCTATTTTTCCTAAGACATAAAAACATAACAGCCATAATGATTTAAATATATTTTATTGAAAATGGCAAGAACGTTCTGGAACTGTGGGGTTTATTATATAACCATTTATAACCATTGTCAAATGTGGCTCAGAACAGCCTCAATGTACAAAATATTGTAGCACCTGTACAAAAGTACAACATTTTTAAATGTTTTCATTTTTGTGCATTTTGGGTAACTTTAGGAAAAGTCATCAAATTTCAGGCAATGAAGTCATTTATTGTGGTTTTAAGGGTGCCCTGTAGAGTTTTCTTGTAACAAAAGTTGTTTACATTCAGCGTTACTCACCAAAATGTGTGTCCTTGTGCGCGTGGATGAGATAATGCATAGATGCATGCTTCACCACAGCTCAGCATATGTTATTTCTTAATGAGAAAGACTTGAGTTACAAAAATAAATAATTAAATGAATAAATAAAAGTTCTTTCAACCTTGGACCCTAGGTAATAAAACCCAGAATGGTAAATTAATGAATAATCTATTCACTTAAAGCTGCCTTAATCATTTCTGTTTGGATTTGAATAAAAGGGATGACTGTGTAGGCCTATTGGCTGTAAAGCTAAATGGTTCTGATTTCTGTTTTCATCTCAAGGCCAAGATCCGACTCCCCTCAGTGCAAACAGAAACACCACATCATTAGTCATGTCCCAAATATCACAGAGCTGCCATCAGTGAGCTCCTGTCTGAGCGTCTGATGATCGCTGTGAGAGGCCGGAGATAGTCCTTATCAGCAAAGCATCAAAAAGTCAAAGAAAATCTTATCTTTTGAAATTCTTTGTGGCACAAAACACATTTGCCTTTATAATAAATGACTCTACAGACACTCTAATGGGAATTCCTTTGCTTTAGTTACCACCCTGCGCTGAGCTTAATGCTCTATTAACACCTGCAGAAATACTTATGTCCTGTTTTTAAAATCTGTTGTCTACACTGCTCTTGAACTTTGACTTCTTTATCTTTCTTCTGTGTTTTGATAGATGGATTATGATGGCTGCCTACGCATGAAGAAATTCAATTCAAGCCTACCTCCCTGTTCCCACTTGGACCTGTGGTGTAATGAAAATATCACATTTTTGATGTGAATCCATATAAAAGTGTTGGCTTGCTCTGAGTCACATGGAGTCATAGAGCAAAACATTCCACACAGACGTCACTTTTGATTGTTGCAATGCATGGATAATTTCAAATCAAATCACTATGCAGAAAAATAATGACAAAAGCAAAACACCAGACACTCCGCTGCATGATAGAGCTTACGCTCTGTTCCATTAAATGTTGGAAGGGGGAAATTCCCTGCTGCTAGGGTACAATTACAGCATTAGTATGCTACAGCGGTTCAGCTCAGATATGAGAAAGGAAATGAACGAAACATTGATGCTTATGAGATTTGATTCAACCAGAAAAAATGTATGTTTTCCATGCAACCGCTAATGTTACATTATGTCAGTGCTAGCTAAATAGCACAGTTGTTTTTCCAAAATGCAACTTTCATTCATCCATCCATTCATCAATCCATTCTCTATAGTCTCTTGTTCAGGGTTGCAGGGTGCTGCAGCATATCCCAGCATGCACCTGGGCACATTACTAAGCAAAAGTGCAACTTTATATTCATTTATTATGAATTAGTCATTTATCACACAGGTTTTAGTTTATTTTACAGGAAAAACTAAAAATCAAAGCACATTTTTAAGATGACAAACACGTTAAAAGTAATTCTGTGCAGAGTTTGTGTTTTAGTTGTTTTTTATGCCAATATAATGCCAGTTAACACAATTGTGGAAAACTTGTGGTTGAGAAATCTTTCAAATTCTAATTTCCACTTGATCTGTCCTTTCATTCCACAGTTCTAGCAGGAAGGAGTGATTTGCATTTTTCTGACATCTTTGGCAGAAAGCGTCATTGCTCTCTAAACGTGTGATGGGGAATACTCTGGGTGATTTGAGGCTCTGAACTGGCATTTCCACATTGACTGCTTTCATGATATGAAATGGTTAAACATCAGAGAGGAGTAAGAGAATGGCTGTGTCTGCGCTGCATGCTATACGTGCATAGCACAAAGCACATGGGGAACATGGAGTGTGATGCTTTTATTTCACGGCTTGGAGTAAGATATAAACCCCCGCAAATTACAACAGACTACAAACCAGTGGGAGAACCACCTGAGATAACAGGCTTTGATGCTGTGTCTTCCCCACTGCCTCCAGCAGCCATCCATCAGCACAAATCCAAAAGATATCTAAAGCCCAGAAATTCTCTTCCTGTTACATTGTATGCAGTTCTACATATCTTAAAAATCAGCCAAATGTGGTAAGTTGTAGCTTAAATTAGACACACAAACACAAAAATGCCAAATGCTATTTAAATTGCTATCATATCACAAAAAAGAACACTTACAGGTCTTATATCTTGGATAGATGTCCAAAGGAACAAATTAGTATTTAATGATTCAGATAAAGCTGATATCATATGTAAAACACCAGCTACCGGTTCTTTTCCTGTAAATCAGTTATGTTTTGGTTAGGTTACCTTACCACTTATTCAAGCTATCCAAGACAATTAAGTTTCACTCAAGAATTTTTTTTTCCTGCAGAATGTCATTTCACAAAAGTATATTAGAAAGGGTCATCCAGAGATGAAATTTAGCAAATGAGTGGAATAGCTCCTATAATGATATTCAGGTCTTGTGGAGAGGCAAAACTTATTGGCTGGATTAGTGAAACAGCCATCTGATGTGTCAAACTTAGAAACCTTGTCTCCTAGAAATTACATTTATATACAGCTAATTTTTAGAGATGTCCCAAGCCAATCTGGGCATATTTTAATGGATCGGTAAAATAAAGCAGATCAAAAACCCATCCTTTCCCTACTGTACTGT
The DNA here is from genome assembly GCA_008360985.2 of Macquaria ambigua. Classification (NCBI taxonomy): domain Eukaryota; kingdom Metazoa; phylum Chordata; class Actinopteri; order Centrarchiformes; family Percichthyidae; genus Macquaria; species Macquaria ambigua. Next base: position 77,651 of record VMKM01000966.1, read on the forward strand.
CTTTTGTCCACCTCAGTCTGGTAGTGTTACAGGGCTCTCCTTTACAACCGCTGGCTTCTACAGTGAGAACATTTCGCTGCATATGTGAGTTAAAATTAGAATGTGTGAATGTGAAAAAGTATTTGGGCGAACTGGTGAATGACTCTGAGTTGGCAAAATGCATGATTTGCTAAGCTCCGTCGCTAACTACCAGTAGCAAAGAGCAGTGTACAAAACATTCAGGGAGCAGCAAGTTAAAATGACAAACGTCGACGGCAGCAGGTCATATCAGCTGTCGCTAATTAATGTCAAGTCTGTGTGTAACTTGATAACAAGCCAAACTGAACTGTTGTCGGTTCTGTGTGCTCTCTGAAAGTCAGTTTCTGTACTCGGCCAGAGATCTTTTGTGAGGGAAGAAAGTCCACGTTGTAACACCGCTGTTCAATCACGAGTGGACTGAGCGTTTCTGTAGTGCCAACAACGTCTTCTCTCTTGTTAATCATGTCACATCAATTTCAGGAGACGCATTCTCGCAGTTAAACTTTCATTCATATTGTATCAATACTTGAGGCTTATTTAAACATCCAGAGTCTGGCTGAAAAAACACTTTGTTTAAGGTTTTTCCTTACAGCAGATGTGGTCCATTTTCATAAAGTCAAAGGTTAATGACAGACTTACCTAAAAATTAAACTCACATCAATTTCAAATTAATTCATTATTCTAATCTAATATTTATAATAACTACCTTTTATACAATCTGTATTTGCAGTGTGTGGTGCAAGTATGTTTCCTTATTGTTGGTGTTCAAAATGACAAATAGGCCTTTTTCACAGGTGACATTATGATTATGAAAAGCACAGGTCTTACTAATAACGTTGACAATGGCTCTGTTCTATTAAGCAATAAGCCATGACAGTGATGCACAATACTAGGACCCTAGAGAATTAAAGAGAGAAGGAACTAAATGGAATCAGCCATTATTCATTTTATCATTTACACCTGTGCTTTTCCTGCTGTGACAGGTCAGAGGCTGTTTTCGAAACCGCCTACTATACTATCAGTACGTACTGATTTGGCCAAAATGTAGCATGTAGTATGCAGTATGCAAACAACAGCAAAATCTGCAGTATGCCAGAAATTTCCAGATGTGGTACCGATTCTGAAAAAATCTCCAGTATGCATCAGACCAGTCTACTTCGTCTAGTGTATCCCACAATGCAAAGTGGTGGAACGGGCCCCATTGTTTTTTTCAACTTTATTTACACGGTCACCATTGTTGAAATGGCAGACAGCAACACTACCACGTCAGTGATTGACAGGGAGGAATATAAATAGAAGTACCACTTATAACATTTTTTTCTAATTTAATCATGTGCAAACAGAAATTGTGACAAGGCTACAGTTATTACTTTTCGTTTTCAGAGCTCAAGAGGATGCTATTGCAGTAGTTCGTCATTAGCCGTATTGTTTACTTCTGCTTTTCAAAACCAGAAACCGACTAAGCCTGGCCTAGCATACTGCAAAATAAATTGACTTAACAGTTTCATACTGCATACTACAGATGAATGTATGTAGTACATACTGCATACTGCGTTCGTCTGTAGTATGTAGCAGACGGTTTTGAAAACAGACAAAATGTCTGCTAAAGTCGAATGCCATGTTTTCTGGTTCCATTGTTTTAACAGTCAGAATTTTTTTTGTCTTTTTCACAAACTCAATTGGGATTGGTTCATTTTTAAGTGTACCTATATTCTTTTGTTGTACATATGTAGGAATTGTGAAAGTGAAATTGTGATAATTACACCAACATATAATCATGGTTTCTCAATAGCCTATATGTTCTCATCTAAAATCATTATTATATTAACATTTACCATCATGTCTCTAAGAAAAGCAGCCATTTGTATCTGAAAATGACTCCTTGGTTACGATGCAGCTAACAGTGAATAAGCCTGTACTTTTTGCAGGTTTGGCCTTGAGGAGTTGGTGACAACAGCTTCAGATACATTTTAAGCTAGCTTTGAATAACTGAAAAATCCAGGCTTGTGTGTCAAATCCTCAAACAAAGAAGAGGGCCCAGAGCTTTTTCACCACAGACATTGGATGTGTCATAGCAGGCACAGGTGTTATTAATAACCTTAATTAAGGCTGCAATCAAGATCCAGGTCCCCTGTATTCTGCATGCTGGCTTACTCTAACGCCCACATGTAATGGACTCTTTACATTTAAAAGGTCTATACAGAGTCATTAATATCACATGCATGAAAAGTACACCATCTATAGACCACACATAAAAATGTATTTTATTTAGTGTATTAACAAATTGTATTATACATTTTATAGACAGTGTTTTTGTAACTTTTGTTTCACAAACAACAGCATTATAAAAATAAAAGCACATGTAACATATATTGTGATTGTGGTGTAATTTTTTTTTTCCTCAGCAAATCTGGAGTAATACAGCATCTATTTATTCATTTTTGTTGTTTTTTTGTTGTTGTTTTTTTTCTTTTCTTACAAAAATGTGTAGTAGAGTTTAAAAACAGGGGTGAGATTATTGTATGGAAAGCTAAAAACAACGAGGTGCCCATCATGTCCCAGGTTAAAAGGGAGGGCCATGACAGTAAACAAGAATTTATGTTTATTTTTGCACCCGGAAAATAAATGTGATGAGAAAACTACAAACAAAAAAAAAAACATGCTGGTGATGAAATGTTTATATTTGTGAGATGATTACATTGCTTGAGTAATACTTCATCAGCAAAAGCTTTTGTTTACGTATGTGAGAGACTCCGATTTGTGCAACCTACAGACGTCAGCACATTGGCAACATATCGGTGGTGGTCGAGTTTAAAATTTATATTATTGACTGTCAACGTTATTATCTTCATCAGGAGAGAAAAAAAGCTATGAGGCAAGTTTGGTGAAATCCTCCTTAATTCTACAATGTTGTACAAATTTATACGAAAAGCTGACATGAGAATCTCAAATGCACTCTTGAGATCCATGATGACAATGAAAATGTCCCCCAAAAGTCCCTTGCACGGCTCCAGAATTGCTCTTAACCATCATCAGGCCTGTGTGATAACTGCTCTGCCATCTGTGCACCTGGCCGCCTGCCCACTTATTAGCTACATAATTTGGTTGTTTCGTATTCCATCGAGTTGGGCTGCTTGGCACTGAAAGTCTGCAGCGCTGCCTGGATCCTGGCAACGTCTGTGGTGGACAGTTTGAGCCGGTGCCGCAGCAGACAGGAGAAGAGGTCCAGAGGCTGAGCTCCGGGCGGGGACAGCCTGTTGACCCGATCCCGGATCTCCAGCAGCTGCAGCAGGGCCGAGTCCTGCGATCCCTGAGTATATGGGTAGTCTAGCTGTAAAATCAAGTCCTGGATCGCTTCCGGGTCAAAGTGCATACTATAGCCATACACCTGGATGCTGTTGATCTTCATGTAGCCTAGATTTCGCCCCGGCTCCAGGTACTCTAAGGGTTCATAATATACAGTTCCATTCCCGTTACTTGAGGGTCCTCTGATCCGGCTTCGTAGGTAAAAGTGGACTGTCTCAAAAAATGTTTTCCACTTGTTGCCCAAAGCCAAAGTCCAGTTATAACAGTCATAAGGAAGGTCTAATTTAGTCCTCTCCCAGTCTGGGTAGTTATTCTGGTCAATGGGCATGATCCAACTTTCCGAGTGGCTCCCCCCAAACGGATTGATATAGACAGACAGCATGGGGTCCAGAGTGCTGTTCTTGGTAAGGCAGATCTGAAGAGACATCCCCAGGAGCATGTGGACATGGTTTGACTTGTATTTATTACTTTTCAGCGTCAGCAGCATCCTCTTCCTCCATGATGGGTCGAACCAGTTATTCAGCCTGACGTCGTTGCTGACAAAGATCCCGTGGATGCTGATGCGGTTGTCACGTTTCTGCAGAAGGTAGCGTAGCTCCAGGTCCTGCAGGTCCGTCTCGAAGCCGATGTAGTGGTCAGTGGAGTCGGGCACTTCGTTGCGGCACACACCCTGGCTCAGCATGTAGCCCTGGTTGCAGGTGGCGCAGCGCGAGCGGTTCTCGTAGGAGCAGGAGGCGCAGGAGGTGCCCTCGCCCACTGTGCAGGGGATCACACCCTGGCAAGGGGGGTGCTCATAGGGGCAGGAGCAGCTCCTGGTCTCCTCCAGGTAGGAGCCGATGTGGTTGTTCTCACTGCAGTACATGATAGAGAGGATGTAGTTCAGCCAGTAGCTGAAGGGCCTGCAACAGAGACAGAGCAGTGTGTAAGATTTACTGTAGATATAAATACATCTATATAATACAATTACAAATACTACTAAATCTTACTCAGAAGAAATTAAAGAAATGATTGCCATGTGGAGAATGACTGCACGGAAGATATATTGAGTTATGTGACAAAGTGTTAAAGCACCTAAAACAATTAAGAGAAATAGTTTTAATTCTAATAGAAAAAATATATTGGACAAAGTACGAAGTAATATAAAAGTTAACGACCCAGTGTGTCCTGTGTCCCTGTGTTAATTGTTCAGTTATCAGTCAAAGTTTTGAATCTCTTTTCTTTTCCTGTAAAACATGGAAATATTTTGATGACACATCTTGCACTTAGCATATACATACATCTATCAAATTAAATGGGATTTAGGGAGACCAACTAAACCCTCCCATTTTATAAAGCCACACTTGATTGTTAGCTCGTTGGTCGTAGTAGCGAGCAAAGTGATATCATGGGTTTGAGATGTGTGTTTCAACTCAAACTCTCCGTTGTGCGCTTCCTGATCTAACAACGTGGGCGAGGGAAGTGTGAGTGAAGGTCAACAGTCCTCCACAGTTCCATTCAAATCCCTGAACGTTTTGATCAAATTCTTCTAGAAGTAATTGATTTTCTTCATCAGGTGATTGACAATATCTCCCCTGGCATGATAAGCTAACAGCAGATTCTGATTGTTGTGTTGTTGAATTTTGATTGGTGCCGGAGATACCTAGCCTGACATCGCCAGACCAATTTGCAAATTAGTCTGGAACCTCTCAGTTCGTTTTTTGATTTCCAAGAGGTGTTATAAACGAGCGCAGACCAAAATGCCTCTGGACGCTATTGGATAGACCTACAACCAGTCAGAGAAATTAAATGTGTGACGTAACGCTGAGCGAATCCTGTCGGAAGCACAGCAAACACATCTTTCTTATCAACAAAAGTTTTAAGTGCAGCTGTTTGTTCTTCTTTTAGAGGAAATATACCGTCCAGTTCATTTAACACTGACGCGATAACTGATTCAGAACGTTCCACATCAGCAGCAGCCATCTTGGTTGTTTACGAAAATGCGGCGCTCTTCTGTACAGTCATCGTATCAGACCTGCCCTATATTACATAAATGGTTGTGATTGGCTGGAAAACTGAATGGGAGGGGGACCAGACGCATCTGCCAGAGCAAATAAAATGAGCTCGCAGATTGGTCTGGTTCCCAGGCTAGGAGATACCTAACATCATCTTTTTTCCAACCACTTTAAACCAGTGAGAAGAGCACAGACAAAAACACAAACACACACACAATTCTCATGTATAATAACCATCAAACCTTTTCAAAATATAGTGTTTCATGTAAAACCCATCTTGATGAAGAAAATATGTCTTCTCTGCCTTTAAGAACACTGTTTAACATCATAAATGATGACCACACAGAATATCGGATTTTAGAACATCATGTTGATACATGATTCAGTCCAGAGTCAAGATTTAGAGTCAGTGACTAGAGCTTTATAAGTAACACGCTAAATGTTTTACTTATTCTAAGACACAAACTCTAACGGTAAATCAAAATTCCTGAGATTGTTTGTGAAAAAAGGAGCAGATGGACCGCATGACAAGATTATAATGTCATAAATTAGTCTTTCACTTTCTTTGTTCCACACCTGTCACATTTCTGAATCCACTTTTGTTCTCTAGCAAAGTCAGCAGTTTGGTTATTGTGGCCGTGTGCAGCTGCTAAATTAATTTAGGGGAAACAATGGTGCATGTATAAGTAATTTACATTCAAATACATATTTTTGAAGGAAAACACAACATTTGTCCAAACAGTTGTTTGACTAAATAATAGCTTGGCTGTGTGTGTGGCACTGTGAATTTTAACATTAATGACGAATATTACATTAAAGTCGTTAAAAGTCAGCCGAGTTTCTTTCCACAACTTCACAAACCAGGTTTAGAGCAAATATACGAGGCATATTTCAGTATTTCAAAGTAAGTGTCTACCTCAGTACATTTTCTGGAGGCCCATTTCTGCGCTTTGGCAGTGTTTGTTGCTGACTTTCCCTTAGCAAACGTTTGATGAGACAATGATGAATGTCGAATGTATGTGAGCGTACACAGCATCGTCGCCAAAGGAGAACAGATTAAAGTAATTTGCAATGAATTTCAAACGAAACCCTTTTTCTCCAACTCAACTGATGAAAACTTTGATACTTTGGATATGAAGATCTGATTTGAAAACTGCTACATATAGCTATTTAGTGCAGGAAAGATACAGTATTTTTGAGAAAGTCGTCTAATAGAACTTTGGTTTGATTAAACATTGTAAAGAGACACATTTTTAGACTATAACTGGGGCTCTTGAAAATCATCATTATGCAGGAATCGCCCAGAAATGGCAACAGTGTGATAGTATAATATGCTATGTGACGATAATGGTAAAATTGTATACGTACAAGGCAGCTCCACCTTGTACTTAAAGCTATGCAAAACCTTCCGCCTCTCTCTCTGCTGCCTCGTATTACTCTGCTAAGGCCCTCCCACCAAACCCACAACTTAAAATGGCAGCAGAAGGAGTCGGTTGCCCTGCAAAATCTCATGGACGTGCACGCGCATCTGCATTTGTAGAGCAGCCAATAGGAACTTTCCCTCTCTCTGAAATGACCTGTGATTGGGCAAAGTCTCCTGTCATGGGCTAGATTTTCTAAAGCCTGAAAACAGAGCCAAGAGGAGGGGCAGAAGTAGAGGTTTTCTCTCGGACCACTTGAATTACAATTTGCTGAACGGTTATTATGGAATTTTTGCCCAATGATGGCAAAGAAATACTGCCTACCCCACCTTTAAGCATTTAATGCCTTTATATTGTTAGAATCCACATACTAGGGAATTTGACAACATAAGTGAACATGTCAGTTTTTGCATTTGCTGCATTTGTTAAGCGGTGTGAACATGGGAGAAAATGCTAGAAATACTTTTAATTCCACCACAATCAAGCAAACAAATATTTGTAAAAAAAACAAAAAAAAACATATACAAGCCTAATTACATCTTCTAAATGTGAAGAAACAATGGAGCCAGTCTAAAACTGTGAGTCTTTTTATATATATTTTTTTGACAAGCATTATGTCTTAAGTTCTATAGAAAACTTAAATTGTGGTATATGTCTGCTTCAAATCAGTTTTAACACAAGTGCTTTGAACCAGCAAGCCACTCTAATAGCTACAATATTCCAACATCACAGTGAGTGTATAGTAGTTGTTGTGTGTAGCCGAGTGTGACGTGGAGGAAAATGGAAAAGGAGCAAAAGACATTTTCTCAAATCATCAAATTTCAAATCTGGTGACATTTTGTCAAAAGACAGTGGATATAATGTGTTAACAGTCTTTACAGTACCCAGCTTCTCTGATACTCATCAGTTAGAGTCAGTTGTGCATATCTCACCTCCAGAGTGGAGGCTGTGCACAGCAAGGGAGAGGAAGCTGTTCCGCCCTCATAAAGCGCCTTGTGTCAGCAGGACATGTAAACTGTCATGGAGACGCAGTGTGCAGTACAGGGCAAAGAGAAGCTGGGTGTTCACTCTGCAATCTGTTCACTATCTGTCAGCCCATTTCACACAGATCAATGCCACACACAAACTCTCTCCTTCTCCACAGATTCAACTTTCACTAGTGAGCAAAACCTTTTTTGTCCACAGAACATTTTTTTCCATTAAAAGCGATATTTATTTACTTGGTGAACCACAAAAAAAAACACAGCGCATCAGTTGTTTTATGCAGCTCCATCACTGCTATTCTGACACCTTGTATTCTCAGTGCAGCTCAAAACCGAAAAACACATACTGTCCTCATTTTCAAAGACTGTACCAGAAAGTTATAATAGAAACTCCAAAATGGATTTCCGGTGATTTTTTCTGTTTGCTTTTTCTTCATCTGACAAAGACCATGATGCTTCAGTACATAATGGCTGCGGAGATGCATGCATTTCTTTTATAGAAAGGAAAAAAAGAAGTCCTCCATGAACTCGGTCATTACACACAAGGCACTATGGAAAGACGCTGAGGAATAGACGCTTGCAATTCTCTTGTCTTTTTGGGTGGATTTTTAAAATGCAAAATGTATAAATTATATCCCACTAATAAAAGGTTTTGATATGGAGGAAAATGCAATATTTCAATTGAGGGAGGGATATATCTTTTATTCTAACTGCTTGGCTTTCAACCCTCTTAATATGAAGTAACAGACTCTTCCTTAGATCTTTGAGAGCACCAGGTTACATCACAGCAGGATCCAAAATATCCATTTTAAGTATTTACTTTCATCACTCTCAGTATATCTCATTATCACATTTACTGCTCTCCCTAAATTTGCCTCCAGATACTGTCCAGCTGAAGTGTTGCGAAATACTGAATATTAGATTCAGTACACACAGTGCTGCACATGTGGATGTTCCCTGTTTATGGACTAATCTCCGCATATCCTAATTAATAACAAGTCACTTGTTATTTCATCAGCTAATTTCATTGTCATTTTTCGCAGTTTTGCTGTTAAACTTGTGAGCTCTTAGTTGAGTCAAGAGTAGTCAAGACTACGGGTGTAAATGAGCCCAGCCGCAGTTCACCTAAGTGCTGCTAAGTAGGATCTGATGCTGGACTGTTTTGACACGCGTGTCTGGAGGGCTGCTGCTGAACTTGACATACTGGTTGAAGAGAAGACACTTTCGGATCTGTAAGAGTGTATTCATTCCGCAAGAGGAATGCAGGTTGCAGAACGCGAGACGCACCGCACTGCCTTTTTTGTTGAAGCCTACAAATTAAAAAAAGAGCAGCTTGCTGCGTTTTTGTTTTGTTTTGTTGTTGTTGTTGTTGCTGCTAGGCAACCACCGAATCGCCAGCCTAACCGTGATTTTGCTGTGAAGTAAACTCACAGAAGGCCCGCCTCTCAATTCATCCGATTGGAAAAAAACGACAAATGACATTGGGCGCTTTTCTGTTCTGAGTTGAAGTTTTTTCCACGTTTTTTCCAGGCGTCTAAAACGCGACACACCCAAAGTGCCAAAAGAAAAAAAGACGCCTATCACTGGAAAAAACACGTCCTGTGTGATTAGAGCCTAACTCTTGGTTCACAAAACCTTTACTGGTGATACACAGTACTGTAGCTCCATAAACATGCCGTGAACTCACAGTGAACACACTGTCAACACACGTAAGAGCTAAGAGGAAAAGCACAAACAAAATATTAACACCCTGATGGAATATATCACTATAGCATTATAATCTTCCAACAATATTCAACCACAACTCTAAAATCCTGTATTATACACCTGAGATGAATTAACGTTACTATTTATACACAGTCATTAAATACCACTTTTTAACCTTTTTAACTCAATAACAATCCTTAAGAAAATACTTATGAAATGAAGATTGGGCAAGCCCAGTGTCAAATAAGGAAAAAAAACAATGATCTTTCCTGATCTAACTGTCTTATGGGCCGGTCAGACAAAAGAAAAAAAAATAGACAGGTGTGTCGGCCCACTTGGAAAGTGTCCAGTCTAAAAAAAAAAAAACAATCCTTAGTAAATATCCCATAAAAGCGTGCACCAACTCTGTAGCTCACTGGCTACTGTGCTCCATGCTAAAACCTTAGCATCTGCTATGTTGAACATCTCTCTAAAAGCAAAGAAAATAGAGGTTGTAGCAGCTCTAAGGTTAACAATACATCTTGTGCGTGTATGTATGGTCTGATAAGATTTTGTAGGTAAAATGCTGGTATAAAGAATAATATACGGTTTGAATGAACAGGGATTATTTTCCCTTATTTAACAGGATGTGAAGGTGGTGGGTGATGGGAGCTGCAGCTAAAACTCACATAGCAGAGGATGAATATTTGGTTTCTCACCTGAAATAGCTCCAAAAATAAACCTGGCTGCATCAGCAGTACTGACTTAATCACATTTCTTTTTCATAAGCTTGGAGTCTGCAGACTATATGACTGACTTTTTTCCTGAGAAAAACACAAAAATAGATGGAATGATCTACTGAGGAGACAGAGGAAACTTTTTTGTCTACGATTTCATCATGAGCTAGTTAACCAACAGGAAAATCTCCCAAACTTAGCATATTCCTTTAAAACACTGCAAACTTTAATTTCACAGGAGGATAGCTTTGATTTCCTGGATGTAAAGGAGACCTAGGCTGGGAGTGCAGCCAAGTCATCAGGTGTGACACTATAGCTCACTTCAGTAGGACCTCAGTTGAATATCAAAGCGCTTATATATTGTGTGTATTATTAGCATAAAGCCTAGTTGGGGGGATAACAAAGCGCTGCGCACGGAGCGGGCTGGAGAAAATAAATGAGCACTGCCTTTCACAGCTTGCTTGAAAGGACTTGTGATGTGGCTGCAGGCTTTGGAATTTTTGCTTATTTTCACACATGCACAACCACACACAGAAATGCGCACGCACACTTCCACATCCGTATCAACAGAAAGGTCAGCAGGAATACTTATCAGCTTCTCACCTCTCCCTCAGCATAATAATTTTGGGCTGAGTTCGACACCTCTTGCTGAGGGTGAAGAGCTTGTTGACGATGCGCCGCGCTTTGCCCAGTAGCTGCTGGGTGCTGAGCTCCAGCTGTTTGTAGCGCTGGTGAACAGTCGGCTCCATCTTCCAGAAGTACTGGATGGCGGACGTGTTCAGGGCGTAGAATGTGGGAAGCCTTCGAACGAAGTTCTGAAACTCATCTGGAAGGCAGGGAGAGATGCAGGATGAGAGTTGAACACGTGTTCCTTCACCAACACAGGCAAAACTAACTCTTGCTCACATGCTTCCAACTATATTTGGATAATTTAGTCAGACCAAATGAGAGAATCACTTTGCAGAGGCCACATGGGCTCAAGAGCCGCAGGGCAAACTGGAAGTGATATTGTTTGACGCATATGCTAATGAGAAAAGGCAGAGCTAAATACAGGGTTGGAGCAAGATTTTTTTTTTCTTCCATTAATGAAGAGCCAATAGCTTTTCCAGGGCTAATACTGCGGGTCTGTCTGTGAGAAAATATTATGGACAAGGAGCACAGAGGATAATATCTGTCAGCCCTTCAGAGCTGCTGTACACACAATACACAGCATAAAGATTACATTTCCAAGGCATTCAAGAACAATACCATCATCAGTGTAATCATCATTGGCTGTATGGAAAATCGATGCAAGTGCAACACGGATGAGAAAATGACTGCGCTGTTTGTAATTAGTTAACGTTATCTTGATAATACAGCATCTGATTAGAAAACCAATTAAGTGTCAATGGCCTCCCTGGTGATTATGCAAGGTGTATTACATGTTCCTGTGAAATTAATAAGTTGATTAAACAGCTTGTAATAAAATATATTCAAGGGGTATTTGGGGGTCCTTTCCTTGGCCTACATTTTAAAATGAGAGACATTCTCCTGAGGAGAAGAGAAACTACACGGTGCAGCTTCCACGTTTGTTCAATTGATTCCACTTGTTAAGTAAAGGTGTTGCCTTTTGACATATTCATTTGTATCACATTATATAAGGACTTTAAAGCAGAAGTCTTTCGTTATTCTTTATTTTTCCTATTCTCATTAAATCCCATGAAAACCATCCATCTTTCCAGCAGCCTGTCTGTGGCATTAAGCTCCAAGCCCCTTCATTTCTACCGAAGACGTAAATATTTTTAAAAAATGGGTCATGGATATATACTTTCATTTTTTAAAACAGGCTCAGCAACAGGCCTGTCACCAAGGGGTGGGGGCATTGGGGTGCAATGCTCGCTCATGGCAAAAGTTTCACTGACCACTGCTGATTGATGCGGCATGCACGTAAGGCACAGCTGGTCCTGAGGAGATTCCACACAGACACGTCACTCTCAGACAGCCGCGGGAAGGAGAGGTGCTGAGGGTGCTGCAGCAACCCCCCCACCTCCCCAGGTGGGTGAGGCTTACAAATTACATAAACGGCTTAAAAATTGCTTTTAAAAAGTGCCTCATCAGGGTATTTTAAATAGACATGGTATGGTTTATGGTTTAATACGATGGTTTCCTCCATGTTTTTCAGGCCGTGTTAAATGTATTATGTGATCATTGTAAATTGACTGTGTGTATTTCTATGTCAACTATTTTATGCTCAGAGGAAGATATTTATTAATTAAATACAGTACACGAAACAGTGACTAAACCTGTTCATAGTGTCGAGTTTCTTGGGGAAGGTGGAAACTGCACCTTGCTGCTGAACTAGACTTTTATTTTATCACCAAGACAACGATACCTCATCCCTGGAAACCCACCATTATTATCTTGTCATCCACTGAACCCAGGAGAAGTAACAGCAGTTCCCTTTTGTGTGATTTTAAAAATAGAAGCCACTGTCAGATTTGGAGGAACACAAGTGCAGACACTGGGCATAATTAAAAATAACATTGGTGGGTGGTGGTGGTGGTGGTGGTGGTGGTGGAGGGTAATGATGGGTATCGAGAGGCTTATTTGGCAGATTCTTCTTAAATTGCTAAATTATGAGGTTACAATTAAAGAAAAAAGTGTCTTAGTAGCTGGGTTAATTTTAAGTAAATATTCTAATTAATTTTACAACAAATACAAAATATTTAAATATATTTGACCAAGACCTCTTGGATTTTGTACCCCCTGACTTGGTGCCCACAAGTCAATGGATCTTAGTCCTCTGTCTATTTCAATATACTATTATGAATATAACTATTAGTTGTCTCACTGAAAACTGAATATCCCCAGGCGACTGTATAAAGCAGTGAAGAAACTTACTACATCTTTTAAGAACTAAGATACTGATCCAGCTATAGAATATATAGTTTCCTAATTAAAGCCTATCACATTCAGAGTGACTCACTCACAGTGCATGGTCGAAGCAAGTCGTGTCCGACATCAGCTGACTGTGAAAACCTCATTTAACAACCAGAGTCATGATTATTAATCTCTCTGCTCTGCTACTGAGTTAGTTGCTCTCTATTAGATCAAATATACAAGTGGATCCTCAAGGGTTTCAAAGGAACTTACTTACTTATTTTCTTTATTTAATACAGCACTGCAACTGTAGTTCTCAGGGCACCTTGCCGTTTAAGTTATTGCCAGCTGTGTGCTAATCAAGTTGCCCTTAGTACAGAGGCATGTAGCCAGTAATAACACACTCAGCCAGCAAGGTGCACAAAGAACAGCTTAAGGCAGGACTGGAAATGATTGAAAGAGCTCAATGCCCTCAGAGCCTGTGGATGCAGCTCACAGTTTCAGTAATGATGGGGACACAGAAACAGAGTTATGTTGGAACATTCGGTAAAATACGCGCTGCACTGTGAGGGTGCACCAGACAGTGTGCTTATTTATTAATAAGATCACCTTGCAAAAAGCTTGTTTCAAAGCTTGTGCGAATGCTTTTCTCACAGTCATCCCAAGTGAGCGCAATGGTTAGCTGATAGCCAACGGGCCTGTTTTTGCCGTGTTACCCAGCTGACGTTAAATAAGGTTAACTGATAAACTGGCTACAACTGAGCGGCAAAGTATTATATCACAGGTTACATCATAGGCTGCTAACAGATAACAGTAACCGTAGCTTGTTGCTGGGGTGCGACAGCTCCTCCTACGGTACTGAAAAACCTTCATTTGACTGAATCACTGTGGACCTATATTCACATACTGTAAATGCTGCCCTTTCATTTTCTGGACATTGAGATTTGCACTGTGCAATTTCTGTACACAGACAGGCTCAAATGGCAGCAAAAGGCAGTTGTTTGAATGCTGAAGAAGAGGGCTAGGTGTTTTGAAAACGTACACTGTGAGATGACAGATTTGTCAGATTTTTCTATGCTGTCAGATATGCCTTTAATATCTCTGGCTGTTTTAGGCCACTGAGGGACATGTTGTCAATCAATAAGCAGGACTGCTTTATGGCAGTATTGGATTTACAGGATTCTTTCATCAATGTGATGAAGTACCTTCATTTGTCAAGAATTTAATTTTTCGTGATGGTGTTTTAACCAAAAGCTACCAAAGTCAAGAGTGATTCAAAATATGTAAAAGTGCCTTATATTTATGAGACAGATCAATACTCTGTTGTCAGTATTTTTATGTAAGAGTTTATAGGCTATTACCACACCTAACACTTTTGGGAAAATCCATCAAATCTAAGTAATTTCAGTTAATAGGCATGAGATGCTCTTCTCTGTTGTTTTCGTATAATTTTGCAAGATGCTGCTTTAAAAATCGCTCCTCTGAGTACTAATGAATTCCCATTGCATGGACAGGGTGCAATTTTCCATTTTTTTCATGTCCTTTCCGTCTTTGTTTTCTTTGCCCATCGGCTCCTCTAACAATAGGGTCTAATTTGCTGTCAGTGGGAGGGCCACAGCAATTGAATGAGTGAAAAAAAGGAAAACACTGACCTGACTCCTCAAAGTCTTGGTTGGCCATATTCCAGGAATCTCGCATTTTCAGCAAACTGGCTTCCATAGCCCTCAGATGCACCTCGGGGCAATTACACTGCGGGTAGTCCACGGCGCACTGGCACCAGCAGTCATTGTTCCGGCACACAAACTGGCCCTCCTCGTTACAACCGATGTAACTGAGAGCTGCCTGCACAAACCTGCCCCTCAGGTACTCTGGCAGTATGGCCTGAAGGCCTGAGGCAAGGACAAAAACAGGACATAAACATATCACATGGATGAATGAAGAGGGAGCTGGTATTGCAGAAAATGTGTTTAGATGGCTCTTGTATGCTAGATCTGTAAATCACTGAAGGACGGCACTCATTTACTGTGTTTTTTTGCCACGCTTGACATATGCTTGGTGTCACATGCAATATGCTGATATTCACTTAAAGTTTTATTTTTACTGCACAGTTCTGCTACTTTTGTTCTGAATCATTACTGGCTTGGATTCACTTCGGAACTCTGCAAGCATGCATGGCAAAAAAAAGCAAAAGAGTGATTGAAGCTAAATTTGGTCTGACACTCTCATGCTGCAGTTATAAGCGTGCCAGAGAACAGACACTGTGACAATTCCATCAGAAATTGGGGGACTTCAATTATGGATGACCAACCTTGCAAATGAATCTTGTTTTCAGGGCTCTGAACCAAAACGGAGCTGACAGAGTCGAGGTTGTCATAGTTACTGCATCCGAGAGGGCCCGTCCTTGTTTCGGTCACCTGAAGGGAGGAAAACAGAGGCACATAACAATAATCCATACTGAGAAAGAAACCCACTAACGGCATTACATATACACAGAGAGAGGGAGAGAGCGATAAAGGGAAAAGAAAGCAAGAGGATAAGAGAGTACGTGACTAAATGTCATGCAGAATAAGATTAACACCCTTTTCCCTTCACTATCTCCTCTTCTGAGAAACACAAAATATATTACGCATTATTTAGACTTCTCCATTGTGCAAATCATATTTAGGAGAATGTCTTTGGTGAGCTAGTGGGCTGGAAATTGAGTTGTGATAAGGATCCCTGGAGTAGAGCGTAATGGGTAAGTTGTGGTGTCATCTGTCAAATTCATCTCTACACTGTGTTTACCCATTACAATGCCCACTGACACCCATTAGAAGCTAAATTCCATTGTGATGCTAGTGTAAGCATGTCCTATTCAATTATACACACACCTGAGGATTCTTGTAATTGCTTGGTGCAAACTTTTACATGAGTTATGCAATATTGGTACAGAACTACACAGGCTGAAATGTGATGAGAGGATTGGCAACAAAATCATCTCTGTCAATTGTGGACCCGTTCTTCTAATGTGGCTTAAAAGCGTACTCCACTAATTTAGCATTGAACTCCTATAACATCACTAAACATTATACAACTAAACATTAAAGGTTAATTCCAGTATTTTAAAAACGGCCCTATTTTTACATATTTTGGGATCTAAATGACTAATAGGTACAAAAAGTTTTGGAATTGGTCCAGTAGATCGCCTCAGCTGGTAGACGCGAAATGGGCTGCAATGGCTACAACGAAATCCTTGCGGGCAACTGTGCCCGTCAAAGTACGTCCACTAAAAGTGCTTGTTTTTGCCACTGACTCCACGGCTCGGATTATTATTCCAACATTATGGAAATGATCCCTACAGAGATAGACCTTTTTGTTAAAGAGCAAGATCCTTTTTGTTTAACTAGAAACACTGTTGTCTTCCTGCAACAACTAACCTTTTGCGAGATTTCAGAGCGAGACTTCTATTTCTGGTTAAACAAAAAGGATTATTGGACAAATTTCAATTCTCACCTGATAACGGTGCTAAATGAAAAGTCAAGGGATCACTAAAGTTATTGCAATTCATTTTGATTATCCTATAGTTTTTGAGAAATTTCACTCAAAGCCACAAATGTGTACCTCATGGTGGCACTAGAGAAAAGTTTAGGGGATCACCAAAGTCAGTATGATTCACCCTCTGGGGACAATGAATGTCTGTACAAACTTTCATGGAAATCCATCCAATAGTTGTTGAGATATTTCAGTCGGGACCAAAGTGGTGGACCGACCAACAGACTTAGATTGCCATCCCCAGAGACATGCCGTTAGCATGGCTAAAAACAAAACAATGAGGCACTTATTCTAACCGTGAATAAGAATAAGTGTGAATAACTATTAATACCTGCACTTTAGCAAGTTTGAGTTTAAAGATCTATTGCTCTTATCTCTCCAGTTCATGCCAACTTTGAAGAACTGAAAATCATTAACAACAATCTAATCAAACTTACACAGGTGTGCGTGCTGAAATGTTAGTTATGAGTGGAATTATCTGTTTTTTTTAGCATCTCCTACAGAGACACAGCAATAAACAAAAACATCAAACTTCAAAATCAATGCAGAAGTGTTGCTTGTAATATATCAAAAAGCTCATTAATTAATCTTTATTCCTTAGTGGTACAAACATTACAATGTCCTTACATGCCCAACACCCTGTGTTGTTTTCTATCATTACAAGTAGCTTCTAGTACATTTGAGGTTTGTTGTGGTTGTAACTTTCTCACGTAAGATTTAACTAAATGGTGGCTAAAATGCTGCCAGAGCATGATTATAGAACCTACAACATCATTTCAAATATATTATATATACGGTATATTATATATTTTTATATATATTTTTTTTAGATCAGTGGCTCTCAACACAAAGCTCTGTCAAAAGTGTATGATGTGAGCTTTGTAACAAGTGATTTTTGGCAATTTTGGTGCACCTGTGGCAGAGTTAAAAACAGACCTACAATGGGATTATTATTATCAGTAGGTGTGATTACTTCAATCATGACCAATCAAGTCACCTTTTTTCATTCCCTTTGCAAGAGTGCAGTGCACAGTGGCAGTCTGACAATTTGATGACAGAGAGAACAGTGTAGAGAAGGTTTCACCACAAAAACCTTTCCCAGAGGAAACTGACGTGGCTGCGCGGGAGGTGTAAAGTCTCCGTGAGGGAATATATGACACCCCAAGTGAGCTACTGAGGGTTGGAGGATATTAAATTACTGCTGCTTCAGGGTAGAAAACACATTTGGTTAGCATGAGTTTCTCTTGTCCCAGGAGAACTCTTGTACAAATCTAGGAAACGGTTCAGTGACATGAAGTGAGGCACCAAACAAGTTGGCAGAAGTTGTCGGTTTGGCGCTTAGAGAGAGTCATCTACCAGCCAGTCTATAGAATATATGGCTGCATTATTTATCCACACTCCATGTGTCATTATGGCATTTCTGTATATCTGACAATCTGTCACACAACAGCTATGTGTGTACATAAATAGCAATGAAAACTTTTCCTGATTTAAGGGTTTATATCCAAGTCACATTGGGCAGCTTCAATCCACAAAAAAGCATTGAAAAGAAGCTCATGAGTGCTCTGTCATGAGTGGGCGTGTTGGAAGCACCAGCTGGAGGCGGAGAGGGCTCTTGGTTTTACACACCTATTCTAAGTCAGGTTAACTGACTCAGAACAGGTTCAATCATGTAGGAGTAGGAAAAGACAAAAATCACATCAATTGACACACATTCTGACAACTCTGTCTAGCTCATATTTGGGAAGTGAGTGTTTATTTGAGGAAAGATGTGTACATACAGAAGTCTGTGGACAGTTAAGCAGTGGGTTGTGTGTACAAGGATTGTCCGGATTGTCAAAAGCTGTTATTTTTCTGAATAAACAGTCTGTGCAGAAAACATCACTGTGTCCTTGTGTCTGTGCTGGAGAGCCGTGTGAAATAACTTTCCAATTTGCTCGGTAAATTCGTGAAAACAGCACCTGCGATTTGTATTCTGAGCTTTTCACCTGGTCTGTGATGAAAGCCCAAATCACCCAAACTCTTAACACCAGTGTGGGAGTAATAGCAAAGCTGTTTCTGTAACGGATGTGGAATTTAAGCACAAGTGTCTAATGCTAATGTAACATTTTGGTAAAAAAGAACTAAATGACAGGAAACCTAACAGAGTGTAGAAGACTAGATAATGTTTCTTGTGTAGCATCTGTTGCTTGCTTGTATTTACTTATGCACAAGCAGAATGAACCTATCTTCTTCCTGTTTTTAATAAAAGCACCTCCTGTGTGAAGGAAATGATTCTCTGGGACAAATGAAGCTTTTGAAGCCGTTCAGGCAGATAACTGATGCACAGCTCCATTCGAGCTGAATGTGTTTATTTCTATTACCTTGGGTTGGGTGGTCTATTAAAACTCACTGCCTCATTCTCTGCTGGCTTAACTCCAAAACAAATTCTGTATTTACATTTATTCTAAATTAAAATGTCGTGATTCAATATGTGGGTTGAATGAATACAATAAGAGAAAGAAAGCGAGACAAAAAATCAACTATTTTTATGGAGACTGCTTCAATTTTCTACAGCCATTAGGCTATACTCTGCTGTCAAAATTAATCAGAGACTGATGCATTAAGGTACATTACAGACAGAGGTTTTAACACGCACAGTAACTGCGTGCAAGCATGTGTAGCAGACAGATTATAGTATTCCTCTTGAACATTGAATAAGGTGACCATTTAGCCAATCTCAGTCTGTGTAGTCTTTTATAACACAGTCACTTTTAGTTATTCTGGATAAAAAGGCAGGGTATTTTCACATCATGTTCATTTGAAGAGCTCTGTTGTGACACAGTGGTGTTAAAACTTTGCATTGGAAAAGTGGTCTGGGTTGTGCCAAAAAAATTGTTTCTGGGCTCCATGTCATGCAAATTCAGGTAATTACTCTCACAGCACCATTCCAGTCCATAGTTGGAGAGTAAAACATTTCAGGGGCTTATTTCTTACTGTACTGAGTACTTGTGTGTGTCGTGGTTTTCATGCGGCGGAGCATGAGTTCACCTAATATCATAAGACTTCATATGAGAACATGAAAACATTTGGAGAAGAGACTCTCTCTTGGAGAAAAATTTTTTTTTTGAAGCTGCTGCTGTAGGTTTCAAAACACCCAGGTGTGATCAGATGAGATTTTCGTTAAAAAACATTTGACATAAATTGATAAAAACAGAACTAAGAGTAGCAAATATCTGCTACCATTTAAGGCAAAAGTGCAAAAGTAACACTGGTGAGGGAAAAAGTCAGCAGGTCAGAGACGTTCATTTTTACACACAGTGATGAGGACACGTTGCATCAATACAATGAAAAAAAAACTTTCCAAGTTTAGAGTGCAACCCAAGAAGTTAGGTAAAAACTTGGAAGCAAGAAACAAAAGTTAAGTCAAAACAGAATACGTTCTGACACAGGCATGAAAAGATCTCACAACTTCTGCCGCAAGACGCAACTATGTATATCCAAGGCTCATAGACATAACACCAGATTTGCGCTGATAAGACACAGACACACACAAAACAACACTGTAGAATTTTTCCTCTCCTTTGAGCTCACAGTTTGATTGTTCACAATCTCAGCTCAATCATCCTTGACAAAAGCCTGATTTAGAGCACGCGTATATCCAGGCTCCATGGGCAGCAAAGATAAACTGCCAACCTGAAGGGAAATCCATCTCCTTCGCTGTCACTTGCGAATTATTGCCAAACACCATGACGGTGTCTTCTTTGAATATTTCCCCAAAGGTCCAATATAAGTAACAATATCTCCTTGCTAGATTAATGACAGCAACCGTGGTATCCAGCCAGGAGGAAAAGGAAGACTTTTGCCGCTGCTGGCAGAAAAGTTGTCTTTCTTTTGACATCTACTTTTGACAGCTAAGGTCAATGAGAAAACTAAACACAGAGAGACATGAAGATGAATAAAAGCTGGGAGCTCTGTATGTACGATAAACAGTACGTCCAGTGTCTCTTTCAGTCTCCTCCTAAAAAATACTTACACTAACGGAGCTACTGTCAATTTGCAATGACTTAAATATTGTCTTTTGAATACAAAGATATCATGAAGGACAGTCAGATGGAGGTAGAGAGAGTGTGGGAGAGGGGGAGTAACTGACTTCCATTCTTCTTTTTTATTATTGACGCGTTAACACAATTAATTAAAATCCGAGCAGCCTCCGTAGGGATCCGCAGATTAATTTCTAACACAGACAGATGTCCAACTTAAAGGGGAAAATTGACCAAATGCAAATCTAAAGACGGCTTTTCTATGCATAGCAATGAGACCATCTGCAAAAAGGAACCCAGTGGAGCAGAGCATGTGTGCACAGTCAGCCTTCTCTATTAGAAATCGACCCCAAAAAGAAAAATCCTTTTTGTATATTTCACTACTTTCAAGACGTCATGGGGCATTTTTTTGCTAAAAGCGAGAAAAAATACAAGCAATTCCAAAAATGTGATATGTAAATGACATGGATCGGTTGGTGGGGGAATTAATTGAGTACAAGATAATTATGCTG
This sequence comes from Macquaria ambigua, assembly GCA_008360985.2. Taxonomy (NCBI): domain Eukaryota; kingdom Metazoa; phylum Chordata; class Actinopteri; order Centrarchiformes; family Percichthyidae; genus Macquaria; species Macquaria ambigua. Next base: position 98,717 of record VMKM01000966.1, read on the forward strand.
ACTGTGTTGGAATAACTAACAGCTGCATTTAATAGAACATTTAATTGCACTTAAAGGCTTTCCTAGAATAAGCAGTTTGTGATGCTTACACATGCTGTGGACGTGACTTGTTTATCTTACCACGATGAATTTCACTTTGCCCTGCAGGCTTTCCTTTTGATGTCTTTACTCCTTTAGAATTTATTAATCCTGAAAACATTACCTTGTATAACTTCTAGAGTCCTAAACTCTTTTTGCTTTTCTTAATGTCTTTAGGGCTGACTGATATGGCTGAAAATGTATATCCTCCATGCTGGAGTGACCATGGTGGCATAGCAGTAAAACAGAAACGTGTTTCTAAAAAAAACAAATCAGTTTTCAGAAATGTATGCTCAAATGATAAGTCCAATCACACAAAAGCTAGTGCCTGTTTCAGTTTTCCATTAAGCTGCCAATCACCATTGTGCACAGAATCATTGAACCAGTGAGCTTTTAAGCTGGCAAGCATCAGATCAGTGCTAAGCTCCACAAATATTAATCTACATATAGGCCTATAAAATAGTGTGCAACAGCAAAAGGAGAGGTAACAACCAGCAAGTCAACTACAGATGGATGAAGTATCTTAGTAAAGTTTGATCACTGCTAGCTGTTATAACAGCTTTAGTGCTCCTTGGTATAGATTCTCCAAGTCTCTGGAACTTTATTAGAGGGATAAATAACATTCTTCCCAATGATATTCTCTTATTTAGTTTAGATGTAGGTGGTGGAGAGCTCTGTCTAAGGGCTTGTGTCCACATAGCGTTTTCTTCTGAGAGCCAGCGTCTTTTATCAATTGTTCCCAATAAGGAGTGAACGTAGAGAAAAAGTGCTGCACCCAGTGCCTTTTTTCTGAGCGCTCCGCCTTCTTTGTGCGGCCGCTCCGAGCACTTCTAGTTGAAAATCTCAGAACTTTTCAGAAAGGTGCTGGTGTCGTCACTGATGCTTATTAGATTGGGCTTGTCACCCTGGTAACCAAGAAAATGGAGGAGAAAGTTGTTCTGGCCGTGTCTGTCTGTCCTGAGCTTTATGATATGTCAGACAGAGACAGAAAAGCCCATTTGTGGGAACAGATCGGCCGGACACGGACTGTTGCAGGTGAGTGTTGTGCTTTATCACCCTACACGTTGTAACCTTGTTGTTAGCTTTGTAGTGACCCCCTTAACGTAGCGTTAAGATACTGTTGTCATAGAAACAAAGCCCACGTGCAGCGTTTTTTCCCCCTCACACTATGCGGACACAGGCCCAGCGCCCTGCCAGCACTTTTCTGCCAGAAAAAAACGTGGACACAGGCCCTAACACATGCACCTCAAGTCTCCCATAGGTGCTCAACTGGGTTGAGATCTGGTGACTGCGAATGCCATAGCACATATAATTCACGTCATTTTCATCAAACCATTCACTGAGCTCTCGTGCCCTGTATGGAAGCATCTAGTATTTGTTATGCTTCTCCACTCATTTATTCAGGTTTTTCCTTTAATTGTCACCAGTCTGTATGTTCAAGCGGCAAGCAAACATTCCCAAGTGAGTCCTGAAGGCATCCTTTAAGCTTCATATTACACTCTGTCGGTGAAAACGTAGCTCTGCCTGCTGCCAGATACATTGCTCAGGGAAACACTGCTGCTTGGAAAGTTGACATAGTTCCACTCTCAGACAACACAGCGCACAAGTGCAGTGGCTCAGGACGTTTCAACTTTTGGAGCAGGTGAGAGCCAGAGCCAGTATTTGGCATCTTTAACTGGATTGAACACCGCACAGCTGCTAGTTTGACTCAGTTTCAACAGCGGAGGGAGAGATATTGTCGGGCCCAGTGTTCCCACTAGGGAGGTTATGCACACACACACGCAGACACACTCCTCTCAAGTTTCCTCAAGTTCAAATATGCTTTCTTTGCTACAAGAATGGGAAATAATAGTGTTGTTGCAAAAGCAAGTATTAATAATAACACAGCAAATAAAGAAAGCAGGATAATGAAAAACAAGAACATATAAAACAAATGTTCAGTCAAGAAATGTAAAATATATCATAAAGTTATAAAATGAATTATTATTATTATTCTTTTCTCTCTGAGACTTGACTAAGCAGGAAGTCACCACTATACAAGACCTGATTTCATTGAGAAGTTGGAACTGAATATTTAGAGCTTATAAATTGAATTAAATGAACATGATAAAAGGAAATGATGCTACAAGTTGGCTATTAAAATACCTGTATTATCTAAATCAGATTATGCCTTGTCTTGCACAGTATATAGATGGATGATAGCCTCTGTGTTATTGGTGTGGGGCCCCGGCAGGGCAACGCAGCACTTAGCCTGTTAACATGGTCCACTGATACAGATGGCTCTGAGGCACATCCATTATTTAAAAATCTAAGGCTTTAATATTATTATAAGACCAGTTAGGCGAAAGCATTTTACTGATGAAGATTCATCACTGTTGCGAATCCCTCATATGAATAATTCCACAAAAACAGCATAAAATGTCACTTAGTGAGCTCGTGTTGTCAGATTGAGCAACAATGGACTTTAAATGGCTGCACTTTCTGCTTGCTGGGTAAAAAAAAGTACAAGATAGCATTAATGTTTCATGAAAATCATCGCTCATTTCAAAATTGCCTCATTCGCTGCACCTTCGAGAATTTCATTCGCTTAATCACGGCATAGTAGATGTGAAAATCCACATTTGCATCTGAGATACGTTAACGCCTGTTTATTCAGTCTTTGAGGATTTCAATGCATGTTTTAAGACCACTTTGTTGCACTGGCTCAGACTCTAATGTCAACCAGTGAGGGATAAGCTTATAAACTATAAGCAAGAAAAAGGGGAAGAGGAAGAAAATAGCATCAGAATGAGATTATTGTGTGGCCTAGAATAGGAAAAAAAAAGCGTCTTGAAGCCACAGGGGAGCAGAGGGGAGCCTTTGGAAGAAGAAAGTGGAATATAATACTGTATGTGGTGTTATGTTCACTGAGTCTCTTTAAGGGAATCTAAGCTATGCTCTATAACAGGAAGTACCACTCACTTGTAAAGGGGCCAAGAGAGCAAATTAGATTGTGTGTATTTATTTTTGCTCTGGAGGCTTCACTTCTTTTAAGCAGCTGTAGATTAAAGAGAAATAGCTGGAAGAAGGGAGATTCTTAAAAGATCTTGACATCGGAACTCACAGATGAGACTTAAGCCTATAGATGTTGTTGAAGGTTAGTGGGTTGGAGACGTAGTGAAAAGACAAGACAAGACAAAAGAAGAACATTTATCTTCCTTTCTGAACAGTGAAGATGCTATAAAAATGCCCGTAATGAATTATTCATCCCGCTTGTGATAACAGAGGACAGAGTGCTTTTTTTATTTTTTATTTGGTTTGGTTTTGTTTATACTGCCATCAAAACTGCCCCAAACTCAGGGAGCCGTGTTCTCTGCAACCGTTCCTCAGCAGCCATTATCTGATTTCTGAAGCTCGAGTCTTACTTGTGTTCTCCTCCACAACAAATGAAGCGTAACGCCGAATGACTGACTGAACACTCAGGGCTCGCACAGCAAATTGGGTCAGACATTGCTTATCACTTCTCCTCCCCATCAATGATATTTCTCCTCCCAACTTTAGTTTAATGAATCTTCAGTACGGAGGAGCCTGGGCTGCAAATCAAAGGTATGCGCATTGATTCCTGTGTACCTGCCGCACCTTGATCCTGGGCTAAAAGGCCTGCTAAATAAGGCCCGTCTGTCCTCGTCTCATCTCTTCTGCTCGGTTGCATATGACACCTTAACTCATACCACAAAATGTTTGACAAATGACAGAGGCTCTCAAAGGAAATTACTGAAATGGAAGGGCTGATTCATCATGCTATGTAACAGCAGAGACATTCTTTCAACACTCCTATCTCATTTTTCCCGTCTTTGATTATTTTCCAGTGCTGATGTGCTCAGTCCTCCAGGCCTCCAGGCCAGGCATTTCTACCATTTCCACATGTTATCTCCTAAAACCAGGGGACCAGTGCTCTTCTTAAAAGGCAGCTTTGTTTTGGCATCCGTCATTGGGGTAAGGTAAAAACCCATGTTCAGAATTAAAGGCTGCTGACGCTGTGAATATTTTACATCAGTCACCTGAAAATGCCTCACAAACAAATGTACCCTAGAGGGCTCTTTCTCTATTCATCTCAATCACAGGGGTTTTTAGCAGCACTTTGGTTCAATGGCGACTGCCAAATCAGCTCCACGTCCTCTTGCCAATTCACTTTAGAGAATGTACAGTTTTATCTCTCATGGACTGTATAGTGGGGCATCACTAAGGACAAGTCAATGAAAAATGGGCTGCAGCTCAGAAAGAGGCAAGCAATTTAGTTTTTTAGCAGCAGCTACGCAGTCAGAATGAGGGAAATAGACCCTGATGTTTCTGCTTTTTCAGTGGAGTTCTGTCTCAGAGACTGCTTAATGTTTGTTTTTCTACCTGGTATAAGAAGTGACATCCCCTTCCCAGCATACCACTCCACCAATCATTATTATCTAGGCATGTAAATTATATATATATCAATTTTGAGCTGGCATCACAGATCACAAGAGTATTATACTGCGGGTAAGACCAGTCCTGTGTTGCTCAAATCCCAAATGTAACTCAAGAAATTGAAAATCTGAGTAATGGAGGGAAGTATTAAAACATGTACGTTCAGTTTTTCTTAGTATTTTTACATTTCATTTATAATGAAATCAAAGCTACCCAGTTAAAAATCTGACCAATGTAGCTGATGCAATAGCTCACATGCAGTATTCACAATTCTTCATTTCAAAACAGGTCTTGCGTACCACAAAGTTTAAGCAACATGTGTGTAGGACCAAATACTTTGTAGAGAAATCCTGCACACTGTCCAACACCTGTACTCACTTTATCTTGTAATGATTTTTTTTGGTAGGTACGTAAATGGACTGAATTTATATGACGCTTTTCTTCCTTAACAGACAAAGCGCTTTATAATTTACAAATGCCAAACGTGCTTGTCCCAGCTTTTCCTTTTTGTGAGGATTTTCTGTTTTTTTTTTCTTGTTTTTATATAATTGTAATGTGGTCAGTTGATCAGAGAAATTTGAATATATCACCCTGGACTCTGGAAATTATGGCTGTTTTCACTGTTTTCTTGACATTCAATAGACCAAATGGTTAATAGAAAAATTTTTTGTAGCTTAAGTCCCACATAATACATAATGCTATCGTCACTGACAATGAAACCATCTATCCATCCATCCATCCATTATCTGTATTTGCTTATCCTTAGAGGGTCATGGGGGGCTGGAGCCGATCCCAGCTGGCACTGGGTGAGAGGCGGGGTGCACCCTGGACAGGTCGCCAGTCAATCACCGGGCTGACACATAGAGACAGACAACCATTCACAAGCACAGTCACACCTACAGGCAATTTAGAGTTGCCAGTTAACCTAACCTGCATGTCTTTGGATGGTGGGAGGAAGCTGGAGTACCCGGAGAAAACCCACGCAGGCACGGGGAGAACATGCAAACTCCACACAGAAAGGCCGGCAGGTTCCAACCCAGAACCCTCTTGCTGTGAGGCACAATGAAACCATGTATCTCCAAAATTGGTAATTTTTCATTTTTCACATAAACCTAAAGACAGAGTTTATTCTTCTCTTTCTTAAACTAAATAAACTGAATTTGATGATCAAACAAATGCATGGTCAGAAAGCTGAAAACAGGGCTGAAGGTGAGTACAAGGTTTTCACAGGGCAGCGACAAATAATGCTACCATAAATTAAAACTGGTACCTTAATATCTGTTTCCTAAAGCTATTTTAAAGTCTGTGACCACGTGATGACGCCATCATGCTAGGGTTGGGTGATATGACGGTATATACTGTGTGCAGTATGGTTATTTTAAACCATTTCTTAATTGAATTTACAGAACAATTACTGTATCGTGATATATACCGTTACCGTGTTATGAAATTACATGTACCAAGATTTTGGCATTATCTCCCATCATGCTGATGAAGACTGAGATCTAGCTGAAGGCAAAAAAAAAAAACCAGTGAGTTCAGATTATTTTATCATACAAACTGTTTCCAGGGTCAAGATAGAACTTTCATGTTTAAAGGTATTTTATTGTCATTGTGGCCTCAAAAAAACAAAACGAAACAAAAAAAAAACAAACAAAAAAAAAACAGGTCCAACCACAGGTCTGAACACAGTTCATATTAAAGCAATAATCAGGTCGGATGTGTTTGGGTGTGGTACATCCAGTCACAAAACCACTGCAGAGGCAGGTGTAATCCCAGCATACAGCACATGACAAACAGACTGAAGAAGCTGACACTGTCTCAGATGGGTGTTGCAGGTTGCTGATACATTATGTAACATTAATCTGTTGTTTACCAAATGTGAGGGTGAACACATTAAAGCCATGTGAACAGATTCCTCAGAAAGCAGTCGGTGGTGCGAAGGGCGAACTCAGCCGATTCAATTCATTCTTTTTGATAACAACTGACAGAGTGATGAATGAACACACCCCAAAGGTATTAAGTGGTGAAAAATGCAGGATGATATTTACATCATAAGCATATCTTGATATGCATGGCATGCTGTGCCATATAGCAGCCTGTGAATGCGCACATGAAAGAGCGAGGAGGGAAGTAAAGAATACGGCTCGCTTCCTCTCTTCTCATTCTCTCATTGAGCATGCATGTGTACATGTTTACTCAAATGTCACAGCAAAGCACTATAAAGTGCATACAATGAGATTAGCAAGGAAAAATGTTAATTTTAATCAACCAGCTAAATAAAGCAGATCAGTTTATTTACTTACACTGTGTGAAGTTTATTTGATTAAAAATAATATTTGACTTAAATTTCAGCTTCTTCAAGTCTTAACAGCTACATTTGTGGTTCATCAACACTGCCAAGTCGTTACTTGGTCAATGGTTTTCCAGATCAAAACTGTTCTAACATAACAATGCATGGGATGCCAAAAGAGCGTGATGTGGCACCCTGGGGTGCCTTAAGGATAGACCAATGGTACTGCAATTCTTCACCACATCAAAAAACAAGGTGACATATACATTTTTATATTGAAAAATGTGTTTTGAAAAGTATCAAAATTACATTACACAGCGATACACAGCAATTATGCTGCAGCTAAGACTGGTGACAACAGCTCAGTCATGGTTGTTTTTCCAGGTGCACAGCTGTCAAAAACAGAGCAAGCTACGGAAAGATTTGTCTTTGCAAATAGAGCTTCCAGAAATGCTGATACATCTCAGGCCTCAACACAGTCTAAGACGAAAAGACCTGAGCTGACCAAAACAACTAAATCAGACTGTACAGTGGAAACTACATGGCTTACGAGTTTTCTTAGATAGGGAAAGCTAGTTGTGCCACACCAGAATGTCCCATCTGCAGGGAAGACGACATATGTTTATGTTCAAGTGACAAAGTCCTCTAGCCGCCATATAAACTATGACTCTTGTCAGTCGAGAACAAAGGAAGAAGTAGTCAACAGAGGGAGGAGGTCGGGGTGGATGGATGGGTCAACAAAACATTTGACTTTAACACTGGAGACCATTGTTTGTTTCCCATTTTCTACCGACAGTCAACGCTGGTTTCTTTCAACCATAACGCCAGTCGTCCCATAAGCTTTACCAAGTTATTATTGTAACCTCTAACCCTAAATGTAGTAATTTTTTTGTAGTAATTTTTAACCCTAACCAAGTAGTTTTTGTGCCTAAACCTAACAAAACCTTTACCATAGCATCAGATAAGAAAAGTTGGTCAGTGATTTGTAAACGTATATTTGTCTTCCCGGAGGGTATGGACAAAAGATGCATTTTTTCATTTAATTTGGACGACTTGTTGGCAGGAAAAAACTGTCAGATGCGGTAATGGTGCCTAGTAAGCTCAAGAAACATCTTGAGACAAAACCGTCTATAGCCAACAAAGACATTCAAGCAACCAAGAGAGGTAAATTAGCATAAAGAGTGGAAACGACCATGGAAATATTTATTTGAAGTTCTGCTCCTGAAGTAACTGGAGGTAACCTATGAAATGGCTGCCACTGGGTTTTTAGCTAGAACATTAGGTGAGGTCTTAAAGTGCATCCACTATGAAGGGTTCATTAATTAAAAATGGTAATAATAGTAGCTGAAGTTTATCAGTCCATATAGAGGGTCCGGCCTGCAAATGAGGGTCTAATTTTGTCAACCAAGGACTAAAGATTGCTTTATGTGCTTTAAAATAGGCTTTAATAATCTGCAGCATGATGATATTCTGCATTTGAAGCAGGCCAGAGTAGCCCACCCAGGGCCCATTGATAGGTCGTAAACTGCATACAGTAATTGGTAGTAAATGGTAAGTACTTGGCAAGTACTGACCACTGTAGAGTGTCTTAATTTGTTCCAATACTTATGCCCAGAGGGGAGCAAAAGCACCATTATTATCTCAAAAACATAAGCACATAAACAGCAAGAAAGTTTCGTATGTACTGATCAGAAGCGTTTGCCACCTACTGTACTGCCGGATTGATATATATATATATGGGAGTATGGTTAAGAGGAGATATATATATATATATATATATATATATATATAAAGAAAATTGTACAAATCTTTGTGTGTTGTTCAAAGGGCTTCTCAGAACAAGTAACAAAGCTTCAAAATTGCAAACTGTGGATGTTATAGCATTCAATAGGGCTACAGGTTTGCATGCACAGTTAACCAATATGACCCAGTATTTCATGGTAAAGATCCCATAATATTTTGTTATCATCGTATTGTTTTTATATATACTCTAGTGTCATGTAGGTCAGTAACTCAATAACTTAATATTTGCAGTGTCTGCAAGTATAAATATAGTGGTTGAAAGGGTATATACTGAATTGATTTGGAGACTAAATCCACAGACAGAAAGAAAGCGGACCCCGATTGACCGGGAATAATAGCTCTTCTCATTAAAATGAGCTAAACCTGCTGATTGCAGGGTCTCCATTCAAATGCTCCGTACGGACCATGATTTCATTAGTTCTTTAGTGAGTGAGCTAATCAAGACCACTTGCCATGTTTTGCAAAATACAATAATTCTGTTTATCCACTGAAACAAGATCTAATTTGAACAATGTCTTCATGAAATGGCTGTAATCATACATGAAGGGAAAAAAATCCAACAATGAGGGCGTTTTAAAGCTTTGACAAAAGAGTATCAGATTTTTTTTATTGCTATTGTGTTTGAGAGAAGCCCAGAGAGAAGCAAGCGCTTACCTTGATGGCAGTGGAGGCGATCTGGATGTGATGCAGCTTGTGCAGGGTGCTCTCCCTGTCAATAAAGTAGGAGGCAGCCAGCTGGTGCAGAGCTTCCAGAGTCACAGCTGTGCCATTGGATTCACTCACTTCAGACGTCCGACTCAACTTCCGCTTGTCCACAAAGATCATTAATGACTCTTCCCCTATGAATACACACAAGCAGCCACATACACAGACTCCATTAATGAATCATCCCCAGTGAACATACACACACATAATGTTCTCAGTGGCATACTGGTAAATATTAACCTATGAACACCTGCCAGCGCTCATTATACAATCACATAGGCAGAAAAACAACACTTCTGAAGGTGGAAAGCTGATGAGAAACTTAGCTCCCATTGCTAATTTTATACTCTGGTCTACATTGTGTCAAATGTGGTGATAAGTCTGCAGCTACAGTATACTAGTGCACAAATTGAGATGCTCTATGGAACAAGTCTTTCAATACAAACAGAGCCAAAGCTTTCAGAGGACAGTGTATTGACAAACGCTGGAGAGAGTGAAAGATCGATGGAAAAATCTTTTCTAACAGCATTGGGTTTTATGGGGAATGTGGTTTTAATTTGGAGAGACATTAGAACTAACATACAGTATATTACCACTGGGGATAGATAAAGGTTAACACGTCTCCACCCACAGTGTGAAAAAAAAATCTCAATTTTAACAACTCACTTTATTCTATTATTGAGTCCTGAAATCTTTTTAACAACCAGAGAAATAATCTGATGGGGTGAGATTGTTTCATGTGATTCCAATACAAATGAAGTTACAAGAATTATACAGTATCATTTTCTTAATTATCTTGCACTGGGCTTCTTTTTTCGGTCTACATTCAAGATGATTATAATTATTATTAATTATAACAAGGAATCACAGTTTATTTAAAGATATATTGATGTGAAAAAATGTTACCTAAAGCACCTTTATATATTCCTAAACACTGGCTAATGGTAATACTGTAGGTTATATTAGGCCATGCTTTAGCTGTCGCACTTCTTTCTTTTTGTTTGCAACACATGCTGTGCAGGATTGTCTTCCCAATCTATATTAAATACTGTTGGTATTCATCATGGCTTTGAGAGTTTATGCACAAGAGATGCGAGATGAAAAGAGCCAGCAGACAAGCTGGGAGGAGATCGTGCAGCAGATAGCAATGGGAGCTTTACTGCACATTACAGTGCTCCGGCTAACTTACATCTATTGTTATGGAAACAGAGGATCCGCGGACGTTTTTGTCCAACTCCAAACACAGATTTTACATGTTGAATAAGAGAATATGAGCTTGAACCACCACAAACAATCCCACAGTCACAGCTGAGTCAATATTTAAATGAATATTTAGTTTCATGAGTATCATGAAAGAAGCTTTAGAGCTTCAGATATGATTAACTGTTAGATCTTTAACCTTTTTAAACAATAACTCTTTTATGGCAATTCACCCTCATTTGATAGCTGATGGTCTACAGCAAAAAGGATGAACAAGCAGAGAAAGAGGGGTGTGACAAGGTCCCAATTTAGGACACTGTGGTTGTATATATATACTGTAAATCAGCCCTTTTCAACCAAATAGTTCCAGGAACAGGGGCTGCAGGAACTCAAGTCAAAACACTTTTGTTTCACTCACTACTAAATTTAGACCTGGGTTCCTCAAGTTGAAACACAGGTAAAGTTCCTGAGGTCATAACAAGTTTCCTGGAAGAGTTCCTGGAAAGGGCAACTTGTTCGCCCTGGGTCTCGGCCACCTGGATGCCCAAAACCTCACCTTTAAACACTTTTCTCCCAGGTGTTCAGGTAGGTCAGTAAAATCAAAGAGAACCACAGCCCATCTACTTTATTTACCTCCCAGTGTAGCGGAGAGCAGGAAGTGGGTTCCGTATTTTCTGATAATGTTGTCAGTGATGGCGCCGAGACTGGGCCTCCTGCCCAGCTGCCTAATGGTCTGGAGGAACTCAGGGTCCAGCGGCAAGGAAAAGCCATTGTTCTCTTGTCTCTCCAGGGCCAAGCTGTTCACCTTCCAGCGGCCAAACTCCCTGCAATGTCACACAAACACATGCTCAGCGCAAGCAAAGGACACACAACACATGAATGCTGCATGCCGTCACATTCGCAAAGACCAAATCCACCAAGTCAGTCTGAGCAGTTGTTTTCTGTTCTTGAAAGGAAGGGAAAAACATTGTTGTGATTTTTAAGTGGACAGGACACAGCTTGTCCCTCACGGGGAGGCTCATACTCAGATCTGCTCCTTGCCAGGCGTAGAATATGATGTCTGCACGACCTCTAAGTGAATCTTGTGTGCCACTCTTTAAAAGAAGAATGGTCTCATGCTGTTTCTACCTCCGGCTTGGAGAATTGCTTTGCACCATAGTGAAAAACATTGTGTTTCTCTGCCAATTTTAATAATAGCGCAATCTTTTCTCATGTCTAGTCACTTTCTGAGGCACTGTGGTTGGACGGGCTGTAATCATGGATAGAGTCTTGCTGCTTTCAGGGCCTCTTTTGGAGGGAACAGGCTTCATCTGAAGTCGCTTGATATTCAGCCCGGCCTTGGAGCATGCCAGCTGCCTTTATCTACCAAGTGCAGACTGAGTGCTGCTGATGATGCATAGATTAGCATTATTAAAATACAGCTGGTTATAAACATGGTTTTACCCCAACCTAGCAGGGGAGAAATTGAAGACCTTTCAATCACTGTTGGATAGGTGGTTGACTTATCTATTGGGAAAAGGACATTTGAGTGAGAATGTGTTTTTGCTTTTTAAATCTGCACTAGGTGAGTAAAAATTCACCCTGTTATGTCAAAGATTAGCTGCAACACAAAACATATATACATATCCTCCTTGTTCAGATTAAGTGCTTAAAGCGAAAATTACTCTTCGGGTAATGATTGAACTTCTTCACCATCTTCACCCCCACCTGCCACAAAGACATCTAAAGTGGCTTACACATGACTAGAGGATGCAGAGTTACCATTTTCTTTCTTTTGGTCTTGTGACCAAAAAACAGACGAACAAAAAAATGTTGTTTTTCATTTAAAAAAATAAACACAGTAGAATTTTCTATTTGTGGCTGTTAGAATTCACAGTAGCTGCCTTTACACCTAGATGCTTAATCAGTACAGAGAGGAATGAGCACCTATGATCAATAATCAACAGCCATGAGTCAGACAGCCCCACAACACCTGAGATGAGATGAGAAGAAACAATGCAATACTTAGTTTTGACTTGATTACAGCTATATTTTGGAGAGAATATCAAAGAATGTATTCAACACTGCAACTTTCCATTTCCTCAACCATTCAACCATGTTCTTAATCTTTTTGATTGTATTAGATAAAGATGCAGTCTGGAAGATGCTGTAACAAGACACACTAATTTGACCAACTGGCAGCCACCTCCCATCTGTATTTAATGTGATTTAGATATCAGTTTTACAGTTTATTGGTCAGTATGACATAAAAAACATATTGATTTCTTATTATCTCTTGTTCTTGTTTAAACATGCAGTACTTTTACTGCAGAACTGTTAAGAAGTTTTGATTATAATGTGTGAAAGTAAAAAAAATAAAAAATACATTTGAATTCCACAAAACAAATTGATGCAAGGGGCGCCAGGCGAAGTTTGCCTAGGGCACCGAATGTGCTAGATCCGGCCTTGAATATGACAATAGCATATAAACTGTGAGAAAAAGAACATTTGTCAGGTGTTAACCTAAATATTTTACTTACAATTTCTATCCCATTGAAAATGCATTAATCAATTTTTGGAAACTAATGAGAAAAATAACTACTCACACCTCTAATGTGTTAGGCTAGCCTAACGCTATTGTAACGCCAACCTAACGCTAACATACAAAAGCTAATGTGTTTGCAAGCAATACTAAATCCTGCAGACAGGGAGCAGCATCAGCATTCATTTGGAGTTGTGTCTGCCTGATCAGTGAAAGTCCAATATTCACTCGCCTTTTAGGTCTGGGTTGGTCTCCACCAAATATCTAGCTCTTTAGCTGCTAGTCCTAGATGCTCCACTTTTTTCACCAGTTTCTAGTTGCTAACATTGTCTGTCTGCCATTTGGTGATGGGCAGGCAGTGTACAGTGGGTTTATCAGAGCTTGTTTGCTGAAAACAGCTTCCTGCTGCTGCTGGAAACAGGATTGATGAGGGCACTGAGGCTGAACCATACAGTAAAGTGCTGTAAAAAACAAACAAACAATGAGCTACAAATAAGCTAAAAAAGCTCCACTGAGTTGCAGGTGGGTAATAATTCTCTGTGGCTTGACTGATTAGTGAAGGTCAAATAGGCTATGTCTTGTTTTATTAGGTTGTGTTTTTGATGTGAAATAACCTGATTTGTCAGGTATTTCATTCACTGGATTAGTCAAAAGCAGACATCCCAAAATGGTTATTTTATCTATATAGAGACTCAATTGATTTTTAAGAAAATGTGCAATAAGGCAATCACTATGTTTATTTACATCACCATTACTCTGTCTGTCTGTCTGTCTGTCTGTCTGTCTGTCTGTCTGTCACCAACCCCTAGTAGCATCCCATGCAAATTTGCTCTTGTAACAGGCAGACAGACAATCTAATGTGAATGCAAGATGGCTTTCAAGAGCACAGGACTGCACAAAGTGAGACTGTAGCTTCAACACTGTTTTATAGCATAATACTAACAACCATTGCATGACTGACATGCCAGCTTATATGGTTTCTGGGAAGTAAAATCCCTAAACTTTCAAAAATGTAAACAGTTTTCTCCAAATGCTGCTTGAAAAATTATTTGCAAAGCAGCAAATGGGAACTTTGGCTTTTCTGATGTGTCTTTCTCTCTCTAACATATATGCAACCCCCAGAACCCTATAGACACACACCAACTCCCTCATGCAAAGACACATGCATTCAAACACCCTGCAGCTGCAAACATCTAAACAAAGCTGCCCTTGCTGCAACAACTTTGCTATCGCCCAGAATATCGCAGAGCCCCCATGGGTGCGGGCCTGCTGCCAATCAATTTCCCACCAATAACAATGAACCCCTGAGAAAAATACAAAACAGAAAACAGCTCATTAAGGCCTGCTTCATGTCGGTGTTTCTCTATAACGAGCGGCCATTAGTGTTTCTCTCTGTCCGCTGGGGCCGGCTGAAGAAGGGAGCAGCGGGGAGAGAAAGAGGGAGAGCTTAACTGTGATCGACATAGTGCCTCGCTATGCTGCTCGCTGATGGACATTTATGAATGGTGCCACAGCTAAGCTGGAGCACACACACACACACACACACACACACACACACACACCTGTTGTCGAAGACTTCAATTCAAACTCACCTTTTGCATGCACGCACACACACAAAAAGATCTTGCGTTTCATGGAAGACTGCAGGTTTATTTCACCCTCAACTGTTCTCAGTGAGATGCTGAGTGACTGGAATAGCCTATCACAGACAGACACACATGCGCACACACACACACACACACACACACACACACACACACACACACACACACGCACACACACACACACACAAAGGGCGGCTGGTTTATTTCACCCGCAGCTCTGTGCAGCAGGGGGCTCGCTGCACATCTACCTGTCAGCCCCCCCTCTGAGCGAGCTGGAGCGCTGTGCACCAGGAGGTGAGTAGCTGCAAGAGCCACAGAGGCCGCGATCAGAGCAGGGGAGTCATACCCTGCTACCTGTCCATCAGAGCCCAGGTGTCTCAGATCCATCACAGCGTACAGGCAGCCTGAGGGCTCCGCTTGGTGCCCAACATAACAAATCAGGCAATAAACCCAGTGAATAACCTGCTGATGCAGTTGACACACTCCACAGAGCATAGCAATGCAGATTGTGGTAGTTCAGTACAGTATGTGACTGAACAGGCTAGGTGAGTGTCTGCTACTGGTAATGTTATCTCCTGAGGCATGTTAACGTGGAAATGATTGTAAGAAAAGTAAATGTATACAATATACAGTATATACACAATATATATACACAATATACACAAAATACTCTAACAAAAAAAATCTATTTGGCTATAACTGCCTTTTGTAAGTTATCGCTGCTATAAAATGGACAAAATGGCTACTACTTTCATTTATTTATTTTTTTTTAATTTCTCATATTTAAAAAAAAAAATCAATACATTTCAAGCACCAAGTAGAGTTCTATCAAAATCTATACTCTAACTGTAATGTGTGATATTGCATCACATGAACAAATACAGTGGCACTGGCCCACATACACTATTGTTTAGATCAGTCTCAATGTCATTATTCTTTATGAAAAATACCTGAGGGAGGTTATACTAATACATGGTCAATTTGAAATCCTTTCAGAGGGATTTGCACATGAATTCAGTTGTTTGTTCCTATTGACCTGAACAACTCTTTGGCCAATGTATAAACTGTACAACTGGCAACGTGCGAGGTCTTCATGTAATTTATGCATAACCCAAATCCCTGTTACATGAAATTAATTTGAAATGGTATGAGTCAAATCTTTACCAGAATTTTACACTTCGTCCTCTACATCCATTTTTCAAAACAAGCAAGTAGATTCATTTTGTATGAATTTTTAAAAATATAATTTATGGTTAAAATCACTCTATGTCTGCAAGTTAATTAGTCTAGCATGAATAAGCCCAACAGCTCTATGATTCTTCTGTTGCCGGTGTCTCAGTCATGCCAATGTTAATGTGGTGAGCTACAATGCATTCTCATTTCAACTCATCATCAGAACATTTGAATGTCACAGAGAAAGAAAAAAAAGAGAAAGTAAAAATAACTTGACGTGTCTTTGCAGGTGTTCTGAATATTTGCATTTATACACTGTTTCCGACAGCGAGCTGATTACCACTAAAGATACTTTTCTTCCATCTCTCATTTCCTCGCTGTTTTTCTTCAGATACTGTATAATGACTTTATAGCAGTTAGGTCCAGATCATTGCTCTACATATCAAAACTCTGGATTCAAACTGTGATTTACAAAGCAAATGCAAAATATTTACACATTCACAAAACTGTGGGATGTCAGCCTTTTTTTTTTTTTGCATTATATAGTAATTAATGCACATTTTGAGCCATAGCAGTGGTATAAAACGGAGGAGGTTAATTAAATGACTTCCTTTATTTGATGGATTGACTCAGAAAAATCTAATTTCACCTCAGACTTCATGCAGTATTGAGCCTTTATTTAAATTACACATTTGTCTTTCATTGCACATTAGAATTCTGTTGTGTTATTAAATTGGGTGCCCTAAAAAATATTTTTTCTCCTAGAGATTATAATATACTTCTATATATATATATACACTTCTATATATATATATATAAAACTTCAGCTGGTTAAGTGTAGTTATGTTCAGGCAATAAAAGCTCTTTGGTTAAGTTTTGGGAAAGATTTCAGTAACATGTTAAAAAAGTTAACATGTCCTGTCTGGTGCTTCAAGTCACTCTTTCCCTAACCATAACTAAGTGCTGTAAGCACCTAAACATATACCATGAAAAAAGCTTAACAATGCTTTAGTTGCTATGAGCAGATATGTATTGCAAGAGCAGATATTGTTGGGAAAACAAATCAAATGTGTTTTAGGTTTATCATTTATCAGTTACATTCAGTCTCAACATTTTGCGACTTGCGAATTCTATTAACAATTGTTCCTCATGATGTGGATAAAATACAAATCATTACATTTCCTTCAAAACATATTAGCTGTAGCAAATGAGTAGTGTGTAGACGTAAATTCTAGGAGGCTGGATTGACCTAGAAAATCTATAACTAGCAAGACTAGTTTGCAATTCTTTACATTTTGACAAAGACCTAAAAATACGTTTTAAATAAAACTCCAGGAGGACAGTATTTAATTAATAAAAGAAATCAGGGCAAGAAATAAAAAGCAAAAAAAATGGCATTAGGTGAAAGAAAATCATTATATTTATTGGTAATGGTTTGCATTTCTCTAAGTGGATCCAAAAATGAATGTGACGAAAAAAAAAGACAAAAAAAAAGATAATGCCTCCCATGCTACCCAGACATTTACCTTACCATGATAGACAAACATTTGCTTATCATCATAAGGCCTGAGCGAGAACACATTGTTTTGTAGCTGGGTTACCCCAGATACCAAAATAACCCGCTGAGCAAAACAGTTGGTTGATGTGGACTCAAAGTTATTTCAAGGACCTCCCCAAAGAGAATTGTGCAAAATGGGAGAAAAGTCCTTCATGCTTCATTCAGTAAGATAAAACAAATTACATTTATTTGGAAGACCTTGCAAGCAAACTGCAACCACTGTGCAGTTTTAAATGATGCAGATTTTTTCTTTGCTGCAGTTTGCTTTTTTTCCTTCTCTTGGTTTAATCTAATGTGACATTGATCCTTCTCAATATGCATGCACCATTAGCAACAGAGAAATGATTTTAGAAATTAAGAATTACAAATAAAGAGGCTTTTCATTTGAGCGACATCAAAAGGATGTCTACACATGCCAGTTGCATAGCGAGCATTTTCCTGAAAGGCACCTTCATAGTGGCACCCATCAACTTTTGTAATTGAGCTACTGATGATCCAGTCTTAACAAGAGGAGAGCCGGGGAGCCAAATGAGAGTGGGAGTAAGATGGGGGGAGAAAAAGATGGAGAGACTCGTGTCTTTTAGTTATCTACCCACCGCGGAGACAAACAGGGAACGAAAGCGAGATCAAGACGGAGGAAGAGGGTGTAATGATGTAGTTAATAGTTGTGAATGCTTCACGGAATTGCCACCAACAGTTTTTTCAGCAACATCAAACAAACATCAGATCATTAATTTGTGAAAATCCTATTAAACCTCGGAGAGGAACTATAAACAAGACACCATTCTGTTTCCTGCTCATTTTGCTTTTTCATGCCTTTGATGCTACTAAGTGTTCCTCAAGTACACATTTCAAACACTTGATTACCACCTACGACTGTGACCATTGCCATGTATGTTGTTAAACTCCTGTAGAGGATTAGGAGGAATTCCATTGGGGATGCAAAATGGTGCAAAATAAATCAACCTAGGCCTACCTTGGGGGGTTGAAGTAGATTTAAGTAGAACTTATTGGACATGTCATTCAGTTACAAAATAACTGTCAAATTATTTTTATACAGACACTGTAAGTACATGGATCTGACTAGATTTTTCTTTTCCTGCTTTAGTGTCATAGATAAACTCTAAATTTTACTGTTCTAAAATAACACTGAACAGATGGACTAAAGAGGACAGAGTAAAGAAGGCTTAAGTCACTCATTACTACTTTTTGTTTTTCCTGGCCAAGAAATAGTCCCGTACATAACCCCCAATAAAACCACAACATGTCTTTTTTGCACTTCGATTTTGATATGAATTAAGCAAATTAGATAATAATGTGATAATTAGTGAGCTGTAGAGGTGCTGGTAGTTTTTTTTTCCCCCCTTTGGACAGAACCACGCTAGTTGTTTCCCCCAGCTTCCAATCTTTATGCTAAGTTAAGCTAATCGTTTGCTGGCTGGAGCTATATATTTAGCGTACAGATGTGAGAGTGGTATTGATCTTCTCAGCTAAATCTTGGCAAGAGAGTGAATAAACATATTTCCCAAAATGTCAAACATTTTTTTAAAAAGATAGGGTTGACTGGAGACTGTGGTTTGCATCTTGTCTCCTACAGTCACCTTGTATGCCCAGTCATCCACCCTGACCTCCTCCCAAAGAGGTTTTGAGTCAATTGCTGTCATTTTGCTGGTGAGAACAGTGTCATTAAATGGAATGAAACAAAAAATTATATTTGATTTTATACCTTTACTAAAGTCTGTGTGTTTTTTTTTAATATTCAAACATATTGTTACAGTAGTTCAGACAGAGCATGCATGCTTTACCATCAATGGCTCATTCATCAGCTGCTTCGCTACCAGATGACAAGTAACATCCAATCATAAAAATACAGGTGTACACAGTGGCCTTAATAACCTGACACTTCTTACTAATTACTCCTCCTTATATGTTTTGCTTTTGGTATTGTTGACTTTAGTAAAATGTAATGTGTATGTGTGTGTTGAGAGGAATCATCCTTGATGCTCAGATTCTTTGAAATAGTGGCTGTCTTTCTTTTGCCATTTAGCAAAGCTTTAAACGCACATTATGTAATTTCTGCCGATAGGGGTCTCTCAATCAGAACAATAACAAAAGACGTAGTTTTATGACAAAGTTCAGTCGTGGGGGTAGCCCAGCGCTGTTATTTGTGGTCAAAACAATCATACTAAAAATAACTTTATGAGCATGTCAAACGTTGTTGTAACGTTATAGCAACTAGAGGGGGTAAAGGGGATATTACGCTATTGACAGGTGACCAAATGAAACGCACTGTTACCTTGAATACAATTACTGATTTCTCTGGGTTTGAACATTGTTGGAGAACACAACTCAACAAAATATATAACATAGTTCTAGTTGTTTTTAGACATTTTAATGCGGAAATGTTACAAATTATACTTTTACCATTTATATTTAGCTTTGAAGAAAGAAAAACAACATGCAATTGTACCATTTTACCTTATTTTAGCCTACCGAGGCAGATCAAACTCAGGCCAGTTTTGTGAAACTGTGAAATACTGCACAGTGTTAAAGAAAACAGCTAAAATGTTGTAGGAGGGTGAGTTTTGTTAAAAAAGCAATTGCATTATTGATTTGTAGCTCCCATTAATATCACAACACCTCTGATAACAGAAAGAAAGGGCAAGTCAGAGAGAGAGAGCACGATTTGCAGGAGGGTTTGCTGACATGAAGACTGCTGATCCCTTTTGTACTGCAATTTGTCATAACGCTGTTGACAAGAGACTTCTCTGCACACACAAAACAAGGAATGCCTGGAATCACATTGTGTACATAATGAGGCATGCACATACTGTTAATACATGCTGTGCATAAACACTCAACCTCACAAACGCACACAAACAAATGGAACAGAAGACATGAGAGCCACCAGCTACGCTAAATCCTGCTCCTCATGACACGGTCGCTTTCTGTCAATGACATGTCTGCATGGGCTTCTTAAAATTATAATCACATGCTGTAGCTGCACACAGTGTATGTACTTTAACAGTTGGTAAGTTTTTCTAATCTGGGTCTGCGGTCAAATAGTTAAGAAAATGACCTCCTATGTCTTGTCCTAAACACTTTTCCTTGACCTCAATGGAAAACGTAATGAGGTCAAAGACAGATGTGAAAGAGAATTCATAAGGACTTGAAAAGACAACCGCGGTGCTAAGATAATCCAACGGCACTTACAGAAGGCAACGTAATTATGTGACAGCGGATGTTATTGACGTGGGTCTGCCATGGTCGCTTTAAATGTTGCTGCCGCAAGAAATATTGGGACGACATTATCTCCTTTCCTTTCTTACAGGATGGTCCAGTGTACCCTTAAAGGAGATACGAAAGGAAGCACTGAAGCACTCAAGCACCTTTCCTTAGCATTTAGAGAATTCGACTAGCTCTTATCACGGCTGCCACTTTGATACTTCCGGGTCATTTCACTCAGTTAGGAACCTCCCTAACCACAGCAAAGGTCTTATTTGTGAGATCATTCCTATCAGTTATGATAACATTTTGCAATATTATCATTAGTAAGCGGTGTTACCAATATCTCGGTATTCAGCAACATCAGTACAGCAGACAGTCCAAGTAAGATGAATGGTGACACAGGTTGAAACAAACCTTTGTCAAAAAAGTTGAACCAAACTATCAAAACCATTTATTTGGAAATTACACTCAAAGTAAACATGTCATACTTTGTAAACGACATGTTTACAAGAATTACAGTACATGCTTGAACCAAATTAAGTTTGAATTCTTCAAAGTGTGTAGGACTTTGTTGCTAAGACATCATGAGATGTCTCCTTCTTTATACTGTACCTTCATGAAGATGTCAAAAACACAACAAAAACTGCGCTGTTAGCCGTTACTGGTGATACTTGGTCTTAGTTGTGACAGTGTTCTACTTCACTCTTACATTTTTGTGCACTGAGAAGATATCCTGCTATTGACCACTCATAACACTCATGAAATTTAGGCAAACAATACTTAATGAAACTGCTATGCCCCCCCTACCCCAATGATCATAACTCAGGCCCTCAGGTACAAAATACACTCAAACATTCATGCAGCATCTCTCTTTCAAGCTGCTTCCATGGACCTCTGACCCTGATAACTCCCCCATCACACACCTGTCAGAAGCCATAAGCTCTGCGCTGGATGAAGTCCTCGTCACTGCCATCGCTACTGGTGCTCAAGAGGAGGAGGCTGCTCTGCTTCTGTCCTAGAGACACATTCAACCTCTGACTGGAGGACGATAGACTTGTCTCCACCACAACTCGCTCATTGAACAAGCCGCTTAGGCATTCATGCGTGATAGAAAGCTGCAGTTCGATGAAAACTGTATCTCGGGATACACTTCTGCTCTCTCTGGGTCTGTTCTGCCATGTGTTAGCAAAATATCTACCATAACAATTTCCAGACACTAATATATTGATTATAAACAAGCAAGACCATTGCACCGAGGATCCACAGTCTCTACCTGCAACTGCATTCAACATTGTGTACAAGGTCAGATTTGATTACGGATGTCAAGAAAGTGTTCTGGATTTAAAGAAACATAGCAACAACAATAAACGAAGCGTGAAATGAACCAACTGTATCTAACTGTCTAATTGTTTGTTGTAATTATACCAAGGCAGAATAGTCTTTTTTTATTCACCTTTTTTTACTTGCCTATGTTTGTGATTCCGTGACAAGGAACATCTAACAGTCCTGCTACTATTATCTGTACTCTCTTAGTAGCAAAGGTGGAAGTAGCGCAACATTGTTGTACCACAGCAGAACCTCTTAGGAAGGAATTCTGTGTGGGTGGTTTGGTGCAAGTATGATATGTTGAACCCAGAGACTACACTTCATGTCCAATTCCCTCTCAACACAAACCATTAAGGCAATCTTCCCACAAACAAACAAAATAGGTCGTTTATCTTTGCCTTCTAAAGTTTTATTGATCTGGCGTCCGTAACAGCAGGACAACATTGTATGTCAGTACCTTCCAAAACCATTACAAAATGATTAATATGAAAGTTTGCTTTGTTGAAGTAAAGAACACTACTTGGTTAAAAGGGAAAGACCATGGTGATGGTTCAAAGAAAACAATGTTGTAAAAGTCACATACTTTGCTGACCCAACCGTCCACCCTGATCTCCTTGCTAAGAGGTTCTGTGGTGCTCTAACAACATCACGCCTTGCATCCGTCATTATTGGCATGCATTCTTTAGGTCTACGTAAACTTAACAAAGGCCATTTTAGGCATTTGAACGAGCGACCAATGATGTTTCTCTTGGTGAGGATAGCCTAGAAGTAGTTTAATCTCCTCAACTTGCCCAGACCTTAACCACAACTAGAAGTAGATAATAGTCAGAGAGGAGAGCAGAGTGAAGATTTCTTGGAAACAAAGAAAAGGTTACTTTTACATTCAGTGCATTGAGGTCTAACAAACACGTTGAAAGCTATTCCTTTCTCATACAACATTTGCAAAGCCAATTGTTTTTGAATATTTTGAATCCTGCATTAACATTTATGTTTACTAGCTTGCAGAGGCACATTGCTGTGCATTACTGCCATTGACTGTTGATGGCCAATCAGTATACCTTCTCACAACACAAACAGATATAAAAAGTGAATCCATGAAGTCCCCGTACTCTACAAAACTCGACTTTAAGAGTTTTGTATTTCACTCTATACACCCACTGTATTATCTATGGTATGGTTTACTATTGTGTTTCATTGCAGTTCATTGTGATATTATGCTCTCTTCTCTTCTCTTCCATTTATTGTTTCATATACTCCATGCAGTTTTATTCCATCCCATTTTCTAATCTTTTAAATGTGCTGTTGCATCTAAAGCATTCAAAACACAATAGCGGAATCATAAACGTGAGACAGAGCACAATAGGCTCTACTTCCTCCAAATCTAAATTACATGATTACACAGTGCAGCACAGGTACTGTAACGTCATGCCTCTGCTTTCTATTGTCTCTACAAACATGTTTGCATATAATTGAAACACTAATCACTCCATAATTACAAGAGATGACTCCTCATGAAGTCAATGTAATAGCCAGTGGGCTGACAGGAGAAAAGAGAGGAGAAAACACGGGAGATGAGGCGTGATATAAAAGTTATGGCCCATGAAGAAGAAGAAACGAGAAGCTGACATTTTGACTAATATGCTGCTGTCTGTGGATGTGGCTCGACTACACGCAACAAATAATGGAGCAAGAGATTCTCACGTTCACAAAAATTATTTCACAAAACCACAAGCTTCTAAATTATTTAATGAAACACGCTTTGTTTCATTTTACACTTGTTTCCACCTCTGATGCGCGCGAAATGGCAGCAACTGAACAGAAATATCTCTAATTTGAACTCATGCTCTCAGTGTGAACAAGAGCAGCAGTCAGTAAAGAAATGCTTTACAATAGTTGTGTCTCCTGCAAGGAAGCATGCAAGCAGCGGACTGCTTTCAGTATAAAACTAAAGCCACTACGCTGTTATGACATTTGCGACACTCGCCAGGAGAAGAGGAAGAATGAAATAATGAATAGGTATTTTAAAACTGCCATTATACCTGACATAACAGGTGCATTTTTCTGCAATCACAGTGGAAGTAACATTGTTAAGTGCCTCTATGCCTGTTTTTCACTGCTTTTGAATCCGCTGAAACCATTAATGTCTTGCTCCAATTAATGCATTTGATCAGACCTTGAGAAGCGAAAACCTCTTTCATTCAGAGGATTTGCAGTTTGAAAGTCACATTTTGTATTACACCGCTGTGGCAGAAAGTTGTTATTCTCCAAGCTTTTTAATCTGGCCTTTTATTGCAGTCCAGATGGAAGATGAAAGGTTGTTGGTGTAAAAATTAAACACTTTATATCTTCTGCTCTTAATATTACTCCATTAACATTTTTGTTGTAAAAAATGTATTATAATTAGAAATGGCTACAAGCTGTTCCGGTGCAGTGACCGGCCAGGAGGGGGGGGTAAAGCCCTGGTTCCTCTCGTGTCCCCTCCTCTGCACTAAAACTCCTCCAGTCCTCCCCCTCATCCCCGACTCCCTCTCCCCTGCCCCCTGACGGGAAAGGCCAACTGAGCTCTGGAGAATATTTATGAGCGAGGGAGAGCAATTGGTTTGAGATCATTCGGCATAGGAGGGAGGGAGGGGGTGGGGGGGGCAGGGAGAGAAAAGAGAAAATGTGAGATGCACGTGGAGATAAAGGCAGAGACAGAGGCTGGATTTTAATGTTTTTATTTAAACTTCTTTTAATCTGGTGGTTAATAAAACGTAATTACATATTGCTATTCCTCTCTATCTATCTCTGTATGGGTATGTACTTTTGTCCGTGCCCTTATACTGTATGATGTGTAACTGCTTTCCTATAGTTATAAGGACCAAAAATCTGCACAAGCATTGAGGAAAAGTGTCCAAACTGAGGACGTTTTGGCTGCTTCTCAAGAGGCCAGTTTGGGTTTTGGACTCGAATCGTCACCAGCTATGTGTTGTAATGCTAAATCCAAGAGGCAACAACGAGACTTTTACTGACCCATAAAGGACCGTAATGTGCCTGCAAGAAGCAGAACAGTGTTGTTGATCCATACTAATGACTCAAAGATGACTTAGCCTGGAGTTTTTTGGCATTCAAAATTCACGAGTCTGTTTTAAAACAAAAAAAACCAAACAAACTGCGCAGCCCATTGCATTTTGAAGGCACTTCTGATCTCTTCAGTTCTCAGCTAACTGGCATCCTCGACTGCTCAGCGATGGATGACAGTGCTACGGGTGCAGGATATTTAAAGCCTAAAAAGACTTGTTTTTCAAGCCAAGGAAAGCAAATGACAATGCAGGAACATTATTCCACTTTTAACTTGGTGAAATTGTACCTTTTCACTTGAGTTTGTACACAGTATGTTCTTTTGGTTTAATTAGTCAGCTTGCTTTTTATTCTTGAGAGGAAACTGAAAAGGCCACTGTAGCTCAAGGGGAAAGGAGGGTTATAGACTTGTCAAGTTTGCATTTCTGGATATTTGCTGATAGAGGTCAATAGAAGTCATACTGTAGGTTACAGAATGTTAAAAATGTTTAGAGCTATAGTTGTGGAAATAAAAGTGGTCAGACAATGTCCGTGTGAGTTTTAGTATTGTTAAACTGTCAATCTTGTGTATGCAAATATCTGTCGGATTTTCATGCCGAGGGTGGGGTAGGAAGACAAAGAACAAGAAGGGACGTATAGAGACATCTTGAGAGACAGAAAGAAGAGGCCAGCATGAGAGGCAGCGAGGGAGGAAGTGATGGATGTGGGGAAGCCAACAGCGCTACATTCTCTATCTTTGCCTGGCATTGTCACCCCTGTCAGCTGCTAAATGCCAGTGTCAGTCAAACCTCTGTTCAGCTGGCATCAGCCCCTCCACTGCAGGGCTGTGGACGCTCCGACAGCATCGCTCTCATCACCGGGGAAGCAAAACACTTACCTGGCACAACACACTCAAGTATGCACACCCAATCACAGTCAGACACACAGTATCCTGTAAAGAAGCTTGTTGTTGTTGTCGGCTGAAAACAGCACGGCGACTTTTCATAGAATTAGAAAACCAGCATTGTTTCTGGCTACTCCAGATGAAAAATGCACGTTGGAAAGGTTTCACTAGATCAGAGAAATGTCTTAACCTCTAGAGGACCACGGCACCCTGAAGCCAAAACAGGAAAGTATGCAAAAATCCACTTACTATGGCAATTTGTAAAATAAACATATATAAGATGATATATCCATCACACAAACACACAAGATGTTACCCCTACAGTTATACACTGTGTGTGGGTCATGCTGCCTTTAACAGACAACACCGCCTAAAATAATTTTATCAGTCTGAGTTTCAGTGTTGAGTTCAAATGTTTCAGAGGCGTTTCTATCCTGAAGAGGATAAAACTCAGGGAAAAACCAGCACAAACACACACCCTCACTTGCATAAACATACTACTAACAAATGAAGAAATCCTGCTAGGTACAGTTGATGTTTAGAGCTGTTACTCTATGGTTTTCTTGTGTAGCTACATAGCCTAAATCATTCACTTTATATGGCTAGTGAACTTTGGAATGACAATGTGAAATGACAAAATCACCATCCTTTCTTTTGATGCAAGATTCAGAATTGCTAATTTAATGTTATTTTTAAAAAATACTACTTTGAAGCAGCATGCATGTTATACATCAGGTTGACAACAAAACAGGCAGCCACCTAATATCCTACGTGGGAGTATGCATCTTTGAAATACTCTGTTTTTCCTTTAGATCCACTCTCTCAAAAAAAGTGAAGAAAAACGTCCTGGTAGCAAGCTTTCAAACAATACCCTGCTGCGTCTAAGCACACACCCACTATACTTCACACCACACACTTCTGAAGTCATCCTGTCTACCCACTGTCACACATCAACTGGCTCAGTCAGATATCTGTTACGTCCCACTGCTTTGCCCAAACCCTCCTGCGGTATCTTCACTTTGAGTTTCCACTGATATGCAGCATTCTGAGCGTTGTATTGTACTCAAACCATATGTCTCTGCTGCCCACAAAAAGAGGAAGCAGGCAGTCGCACCCAAAGAAGCTTGCATCTATACAGAACACAAGCAGGGCTTTCATTTGTATGCAAAACTCCACTAAGTAATCGTCTCAACGCTTCCTCCCAGTTTACCACCTACTAAATCTGCATCTTTTATTGTCTAAAGAAAAGTATTATGTGAACTCTTGCCTATAGCCTACTTTTCTAAAGATCCTGCAAAAATGCCTCTTATCCTCGAAGCAAGTCCACAAGAATCAGAGTCTTAATTATACCAGGCTTTAAGCAATTGCACAGCATCTCTGCATTTGGTCCATTTTGGATTCAGATTTCACAAACAACCTTCCCTGCAGTCATCTCAGCTTTGCAGACCACGCACTGTGTGTCTCTCACCTGTATATCTTGTACTTGGTGGTGAATCCTTGCTGGTAGCGCTCTGTGAAATCAACAAACTCCTGCGAGTGGTGAAAAGGACCCTTGTCCGACAGGAGCCAGCCCAGGGGCCCAGTGGAGCCACTGAAGCCAGCCCCAGCAGGGTCCGCCGCCCCGGCCCCTACTGACACCCAGGTCTGGAGCAGGCTTAGTGTTAACCACTTCCATAGAAACATGAGGGCCGTCAGTCTAATGGACATGCACGGGCCACTCATGCTGTTTCCCCCGGCCCCGGTGACTCTTCATTCTCCCTGCACTCTGGATGAGTCCTGCTGGAAGGAGGAAGGAGAGGGAGAGGAGTTGAAGCAGGGTGGACACAGAGAACAATAAGGTTGAAATTTTGGTTTGGGCGTAAGTGGGATGAAGATGAACTGAGAGAGCTGCATTTGTCCAGCATTGCTGGGTCAGAAAATATGGCAAAGGGCCACTATTTTTAGAGGTTAGAAAATCTACATTGCATTTAATGTAGATAATAAAGCACATGATATTAGAAAATAATGTATTTTAAATTCAATTTAGACGTTAAAAAAAGCTTCAATATGTAAAATTCCGATATTGTTTTAATGTGATGCTTTTTACCTTATTCTGTAAGTATTCTGGTCCGTGACTGGTCGGAATTAGTCTCCGCAAAATCTCCTGATAGGACCGTGAAGTTGGGTTCGGCTCGACGCATAGACGGGGCGGCATTGGAAAAGGACTTTGGGGAGGATTATCGCCACAAATGCAAACAGACGCACAATTAAGGGCAGCGCAACTTGAGCAAAACAGAAGATGACATCCAACCTCCTCAGAGCGCGCTCCTCTTCTCTTCTTCACAGTGGCATATTTCCAGCGGAGAGCCTCCGACGATGCGCAGTAGGTAGCCTACTGTAGGTCCAATCCAACGGAATGAGTAGCAGCGGACACGATGCTTCAAGAGCGCACAGGGTCAAACCTTCCAGGTAGACTGATTATTGAAACACACCAGTTTGTTTTGGATGCTGTGAATGTGCAGGGACCAAATGACCACCTGCATGTGAGAAGCGCCGCTAGCTGCTGTCCTCTAACTCATTTTTGTTCTTTATTGGAGAGACGCGCTCGGGGCGCATGCAGGGCGCACGGAGAGCTACTGATGCTGCTGACGGTGCCTGGACTCCCAGCGCACGGAATGTGTGAATGGCATTTGCGGCGCTCTCTCCCTCCCCCTGTACCATACCGCCGCAATTTAATTTATTCCAGCAGCGAGCACACTCCCGGTTGGCTGAGACAGAGCTGGAGGAAGTGAGAGTAGGAGGTGTTCAGAGGGGGGGCAGAGGCACGGTCAGAGGATGCTCATGTGCTGGAGTCAGATGCCTCATTTTAGAAGACAAATACTAGGCTACAGATTAAAAGCAGGATGGAGAGATCAGTTTAAAGAGCAGGATGTCATCTTTAACAAGTCGATTGCCCTCACATTTACAATCTTATTTTTTTTTGTGCTAAGTGTGTAATTCTGCTAATAGATTTAGAATGGCACAATCAGATTTCTAATAACAAATAAGGTGAAATAAACCCTCATTATCAAAGATATTTGAGAAAAGTTGAGTTTTATAAAGAACCAGAGAAACAGTCATCACAATGGAATTTGATTTAATAAATTAATATTCTAGGACTCTACTAGATGTAGAGTCAATCTAATAAATGTAGATTGTTAAAATGGATAATAACTTAGTGCAAATGAATCCTAAAAAAGTTTGAATTATCTGAATAATTACTTTAATGATGGTTGTGGTGGTGATTATGATGACGATCATGAGGCGGAGGAGAGGGTGTATTCAGCCCCCTGCAGTTATTCTCGTTATCTTCTTTGCCCTCTTCCTCCCTCTCCCTTTTTTCCTGCAGAATAATCATCACTTTCACCATCAGCAAACTTAATTAGATCTGCTCTATCCCCCGCTCTATCCGAGCGCTTGTGCGTCGGACACCGAGCGTGGATCAGAGAGGCAGAGAGCAGGCGAACGGAGGGAGGGATATGCGCTGCCTTTCAGCTTTTCTGTTAGACTTTCAAAGGGAGGTTTTATACAGGGATTGGATTAGAGAAATGAACACCACTGAGTCGCGAGATTCACTGGTTCCCAAACTCAAAGAGAAGCTGAAATCCCGTAGCATAGCGACTTGCAGATTTTGGAGTGAAAGAATGAGTTGATTTGTCACGGTTTCATCATCATGTCTTGGGATTGGGTGGTTTCCTGCCTGCCTTGCAGCCATGATAGCTTGTGAAGGACAACTACCTAATAGCAACAGACATTCTTTGGTCTATAGCGTTGTTCTTGGATAAGGATTTTTCTACTCGCCTGTTTTTAAGCTGCATTGTAGCTGACCATTTAAAGTTTGTCTGCAAGCACAGGTTAAACTTTTTTTTCAAAAGTTTTGAATAAAAGATGATTTTTAGTGGAGAGAGTGTCACGGCTCATTACTTTCATGCATCCACATTGCATTTTAGGCACTTTTTAGAACGCTGTTTTCAGGTTTCAGGGCCCCAAAATTCATATGAGCAGTGGAAGCAAGTCCCCGCAGCTCATATTCAGTGTTTCAAATAAATCATTCATCAATTTGTGTGTGTTGTGTGTGCGAGAGTTCACGTGTGTACTGTTAGGTGCACACAAGCAAGTGCGCTTGTTTATTTCTTTTTAGAGATGAGCAAGGCAACGATTGATTGCCAATTGATGGAACGTAAGGATGTCCATGCGAGACCTGATGTAAACCAACATCACACAAGAAGAAAAATCAAAGAGTGTCACAGCTAAGGGCTCATTATAGTTCCAGAAAGGTGCAGGAAATGTGTAGGTCACAGTGGCTGAGCAGTGACCTATAACAAGGAGTCATCCTCATGCTCTTTGAGGCCACAGTAACCAAAGATTACAAAAGTGGAACCTTGGCAACTGCATTCAGCCAGACGTCCTCCTGCAGAGGTTTTGAAATTTGTAAACCATGAAGAAATGTTGGAATTCTGCAGTATTACTATTAGTACTATGCAGCAATGGCAACACCATTTCATTTTGGAAAGGATTTTTCATTCATTTTTACCGTCTTGCGCCTATCCACGCTTCTCCTGCTCCTATCTTCCTTCTATCATATCCAGGGTTATGACTGGCTTCAGCTTTTACCTCAGCCTTAAGTATATTGTCTCTTAATGGAAATGTTTGTCTTGCAGCCAGAAATAGTGCAGGAAAAATGCACACGAACCCAAACCTGCAATAACTTATTTTTTTGAACTACTTTAATGGGCAACGGAAACAAGTTGTGAACATAACATTCATATATGGCCTTTTAAGTCAATATGGCAAACTCGTATTTTGACATCCAGCAGACACAGAGCAACACTATCATTAATTTGGAGTCGTGTTTCTGGCCACCTGGTGAATGTAAGTCCAATATTCACTTACTTTTAGCTCTGTTTTGGTCTCTACCAACTCCTGAGGGAAATATCTGGCTCTTTAGCTGCTGTAGCTTTAGCTACATGTTCCACTATGTCACCAGCTAGTCTCCTGCTGAGCAGGTAGTGAAAATGCTATGAGAGCAGTGACAACAACAAGGAGCTGAAACTCAGTATTGTTACAAACCTGGCTCAGGACTTGCAACAAATGAGGGGGTCCACACACTTATGAAAGGTGAAAAAGGTATTTATTAAACTAAGCATAACAACTCAGTGAAATACGGGAATGTTAGGCATTAGTGGTGTAAAGCGTGTGTGGATGAGTGAAGTGTGGGTGGTAGAAGTAAAGGAAAATAACACAAAAGCAAACTAATCTGAAGTGAAAGCCACGCAGAAGGCATCCTGGCTGCTCAGCAAAGAAAGAAACTCCTAGGATAGCAGCCCTTTTATATACAGTACTTAGGCCACTCCCTCTCCAGGTGCTGCCAACCAACTCTGATGGACCTCGCAACACTTGGAATCCTGGAAGACCTAGAACTAGAGAGAGGTAGATAGGATAGAGAGATAGAGAGAGGCCGTCACACTATGAAGCTGCAGATTCAGGTGAAAACTCTGTTGGTTCATCACAACGAGCAACCACTTTTAAGTTTTCACATTTGATATATTGTTATTATAAAAATAACAATTATGGCCGATTTAAGCCATAAATTACATAAAACATAATACCTTAAACATTCAATATAATTGTATTAAATATTTACTCCAATATACCACATAAATCCCCAACAAGTACTCCAACATAAACGACTGAATAGGTCGTTTGTCAGTGACTCCCAAAATGACATATATAGGCGTACCTGATCTTCGTTGTTATGGTAACAATAATAAACACGTGGTTAATGTTGTGAAACTGTAGCAGTTTGGTTAGGTTTAGGCACCAAAACTATTTGGTTAGGTTTAGGAAAAGATCATGGTTTGGGTTAAAATAAGTATGTTAGTTACGTTAAAATAAGTCAACGTTGACTTTTGGTTTCACACGGGACACGAACAACGTTCTCATGGGTGAAAGTCTTGTGTTTGACGTATCCATCCACCCCGAACTCCTCCCTTCGCTGACTTTGTCAGTCTTTATAGGTCACCGCCTAAGGAGAACAGTCTCTAAATTCCTGAGGTGGAAAGCAACAACTATATTTACTTTACTTAGCTTCACTAATGAGTGGCCCCTTTCACATTCCACAAAGATTTATTACCTGTCCTTGCAGTTCCCTTCATCTCTGCTGAGCTTTTTAGTGTCTTTCAGCTCATTGTTTTGGTTTTACGTTGTTTTTAAGAGCCAGATATTTCCCTCAGGAGTTGGTGGAGACCAGATCAGAGCTGAATGGAGAGAGAATATTGGTCGTACGTTTGCCAGGTGACCAGAAACTAAACTCCAAATGAATGCTGATGTGTCTGCTGGACATGTAAATAGGCCATTTGCTAACACTTCTGCCATAACATTTTTAATTAATAATATGTCAGTCTTGTATTTACAGCTTGTTGCACTGCCCCTAAGTGGCCAAAAAAAGAAAATGCAAGTTTAAGTACAATTTTAAAGTACTTGAGCACTTCCATTTTGAGCTACTTTACATTTACTTTCAGAGGGAAATATTTTAGTAATACATTACTCCACTACATTTATTTGTCAGCTACTGTACATGTATAGTTACAATTACTTTACAAATTATAGTTTCCATTCAAATATTATAAGCTGCACTGAGTATAAAATGTGATTCAATGTAATAGATTAATATATATTGTTTTTATAGTAGATGTTTATGTTCTGCGTAACTTTAATTTTGCATGCATGACTTTTAATTGTAATGGGGTGTTTTTAAACTGTGATATTACTACTTTTAGTTAAGTAAAGGATGTGAATACTTCTTCCACCAGGCAAAAAATTCATATAAAATTCAATGTAACATAACAAGTAGAACCAGGATTACATCTAGCCTTCACCATCTAACCTCATGTCGTCAGTTCAGATCTTTCCATCCACCTGACTCAATTTTTTTTGTTAAAGACGCAGAAAGAACTGTCATGCAGCTCCAAGCAGACAGAACAGATACAGGTATTAGCATTCTTCTTAGTGTTAAGCAACACTGTGCACCACTGAGCCACCGTGCTGTCCAGCAATCATCACGCACAGCTAAATAATAACAACCTGCAATTGCTCGACAAACAGCTGGTATACAGACCTCGGGCTGAGGTCTCGTCTCTGCGTGAGTGTGAGTAACCTTAACGAGTGGCGGAGAGGACCGAGGCAGTTGCATTTACTCAGCACTGAGACAGATAGTCATTAGGGGAGGTAAACATTCACTTAAGCCTGAGCGTGCTCATTGATGCCACTCAAGGGTCTTTGTGAGGAGTGATCAGGGAACAGAGTGAAGCTGAGGTTTTAATTAGCCTGAAAACCTGACAGCCTTTGTCAGGGCTTTGTCACAGCCGTGTTGGTTTTACTTGTTTTCTCCTCGTGAGCTATATGGGACGGGAAAAATCATGTGTTTGCTTGACACTTCCAGATGCTAGATGAAATACACATCTCACTTTGCTCCATGCAGATGTGTTTATGCTGAAAAATAAATCTTCAAAGTTATCTCCGCCTATGAGCTTTGATGGATAAGACATTGCATCTTCTTTGTTTGGATAAGTAGCACTAAGTGGTGCAGGATGCCAGTTAACTGCCTCTACGTATGTCTCTATAAATTATAAATCGCTACCAGTGAATTGTTAAAAAAGAGAATCATCCTCGCTTAATGTTGTCCACGGTACATATCTCAGCGGGGTCAGCGCCTACATAATGTGGTGATTAAAAGAGCCAACAGCCTGACAACGCTTTAATCAGAATCTGCATTACTTATTGCTCATTTGGGTCACCAAACTCGCCATTAATCAACTCATGAAAATGCTGAGCCTCTTGTCTGGTCCTCTGGCTGTATCATCATTACACTTTTTTTTGCTTTGTTATACAAGAAGGATTGCATGAGTATTCAAGTTTTTTTTTTTGTTTGAGTACAATAAATACCCTTTTTCTAATTAACTCTCTGGTTCACTGTGAGGTCCTGAGTTGTTCTGCGACTGTTTGAGACACATCATTTTGTTATGCACATAGAGGAGAGTCAATAGGAGATAGATCAGTGCTGCAAGGTTTCAGTAGATGTTGGCCATGGCTTCAGTGCATGATTTTCTTTATGTCATGTCATTCATGCCCCTTTTCTTAAATGCCTAAAAAGTTGGCTAAATTATCATATTCAGACCAAATTCTGTGATCTTTTATATTTTAGGAATTTGAGTTTGACCTTTAAATGAGAATTTTTCAACTTTTTTTTTCTTTTCCTGATAGCGTGTTCTCCTCCCTGTCTGTAGACGGAGTATTACTAAAAGTGTGTGTACTTTTCTCTAGTAGCTCATTACTTCTAAGATGGGATACGTGTGAACATTCTATGAATTAAGTTGTGAAGAGCACATCTACATTCTGCTGTATGAACATACAGAAACAACACAAGTATCTCCATCCTCACCTGTCATCAGCACAGAGAGGAAACAGTTGTTAAATGAGAACCTGTTAACCCATTGTATAGTATATAAATATAATACAAAATGTGTGAATGTGACGGTATTCACAATATGTCTATAAGCTTGTTTGTTATGTTTAGACATATGCATGCATATGCATCTATGTGTGATCCCATATCACCTAATTTCTGTTGTTGTGTATTATCATCATGACGTTATTTTTCACATTGTCAAATTTGTTTTCAACCCTGTCGCCTACAAAATACCAAATCTATTTTGGAAATGTAACTGCCGCCTGGATAATGTTCACTTTTGTTTTGTTTTTTTCAATACAGGATGTGTGACTTTCCTCTACTGCTGACAAGTCATATAGAGGAGGTCAGGGTGGATGGTAGGGTGAACAAAGCTTGTCCTGCACCCCTCCTGCTGAATAGGTTAGGAAAAGATTGTGATTTCATTTAAACGTGTCCTGTATTGTTCTTAAAATCAGCATTGACTTTTTCAATATTTATCTAAGACAACAATCTTTCCCTAAACTTAACCAAGTGCTATAAGTTGCCTAAACATAACCATAAAAAAGCTAATCATGCTTTCGTCGCCAGGAGCTAAAGTTATACATAAACGAAACATGCTGACAGTGAATATTTTGCAGATATATTCACAGTGACACGTTAATGTACTATTTCCTTATTAAGTTGCCAAAAAAACAGGTAACAATTTACTTTAACCACCCATATTTAGCATTTCTAAGCACTGTATAAACACTTAATAAATGGTTTATAACACAGTACAGTATAATGTAGTTGTAAGCCGATGTGAGTGTTTATTAATACACAGTATTTCTCATCAATTATAGCTTCTCCTATGAAGACATATATTAGTATAACTGTGTTTTGCTATATTCTTATTCATCATCTGTTTATACACCAGTGTAAACAGCAGGAGTTACAGGTGTTGACAAATACATATATCTGCTTACAACTATATTATGGGCAGCTAATACGAAAGATAGAGAACATGTCCAATATTAGCCTTGTAAAATATATAAAGTATGTAAGAATACTGTGCCTCTAAACAGAACATAACTATATAGGCCTTTATATGTGTGTTTGTATGTAATGTAGAGTATACATAAGTTTTGCATTTAAAAGTTTTTATGTATGATACATTTTCAACCGGACCTACTTCTGTTATTATATCATGCACACGTTTCATGTCTGTTCTTCACACATTCTTCATATTTTTCATTGTCTTATTTATATGTTGTTACATGACATATGCTTCCTTTTCCATTACCCATTATTCAAAGAGAGCGAGAGAGAGAGAGAAAGAGAGAAATGATAAAATGTGTCAGTCTATCCACAGAGGGAGAAGCTCATACCTCTCCTTACAGCCTCCCCAGATGCTCAGCCTCTCCCTGTTGTTGCCTCTCTTATTGAATGACTCTGACATTCACATATTCAGTCAAGAATGCAGTGACAGCCGGCGTGTTTGTGTGCGCTCGTGCACACATTCCTGCGTGCGTGTGTGTATATGATATGATGAGGAGCCCAAGTGAAATCATTCCCCGCTGTTAAGGCTGGTAGACTTTTCACCTCATCAGGGAGTTGAGTTCATTTGCAGGAGCAAAATTGTTATTTGCAAATGTGGCCACTCCAGTTGAAAAACCATTAACTTCAGAGATTGAAATATACACTGCGTTGCATAGTAAAGAGTAAACATTATTTCATTTTTATTGAGTGGGAAAACACTGGACTAACAAGCAGATGGCAAACTCCAGCATGTCTGGCTTTCAAGATGTTGTGCTTATAGCAATTATAATATAGTCTTGCTTTCTTGTCAGTGATTTTGGGTGTGATAGTGAGGCAGGTATTGACACAATCATCCAAATTGTTGAAATGATGTTGCTTCGCCCACTAACAATGTGCACAGAGAGGGTGTAAGGAGCTGAGATTTCTGATGCCGGCCTATGCAGAACATGGGCATTATTATCACACACACACACACACACACACACACACACACACAAAATACATACACAGTAAAATACAAAATCATCCCCTAATAGAATGAGTCAGAAAACACATCCATCTTACATAAAACCTCACACAGAGGTAAGATGTGCATCTGATGACTAATGCAGTTTTGCAGGAATGTAGAAAAGTCTGACATCCCTCCTTTACACACTCTGTATGCTGCCATGAACTGCAGCATTAGTTATTAGCATTAGCAGCTGACTCATAAGGTCTTATGTAATCTGTTGCTTATTAATTCCCCTGTATCAAATTGTTATGTTTGATTTTTAAGGTGTGAGATGCAGCTTCGCCTTTGACAACATTTGCTCATGATGGAGCTCTGGATTTTATCACGACGTGGTCCTTCTGCTTAATGATTGTGGCGCATTTGAACAGAAATGTTATGTAGTGATCATGTCAATATTATCATGGGAATTGCTGATTTGCAACATATGTTTATTGGCTGAATGATCCCTTTAATGTAGTGTATTTATGTAAACAAAAAAGGACAGAAACAACTGGTTACTTATCTCTCTCACAAATACAATAGCCCACTTTTTTAGCTTAGCAACCAGTTTCATTTTTGTGCAGCCGGGCTGAATGTCGTTAAGGGTCTCATAAAACATGGTAAGAATGCTTATCTGACCAAGCAGATTGCTTGGCTGGCACTACCCATTGTATAAACCTTGTTAGCGTTATGTTTTCCTCCCTCTTCAGTTTTTACCTTTTCAGAGTTATTCCTCCTTGATGCTGGTCTGCATTTGTACGGGGGGGCCAAAGACGATTCATTCCCTCCCGGAAAGCAAAGCAAACAATTCACCAGTGATAGAGAGACTTTTTCCAGAAAAAAACCCAGTGTTAGTAGGACATTGTCTGGGTTTATAGAGAACATAGGTCAGGGATAGAAAGTGCCCAGCCTCTGCCTGTGGCGGCTGGCTGCTGATAAATGACCTCAGCCAACAGCCTCCAGTCTTGTGCAGTGTCCAGCTGAAACACCCAAGAGCTCTGCTCCAATCCTCTCCATGCGGCGCACATATTGTGTACAAGCCTGATTGGATTGCTATTTGCTCACCCATTGTGAGTGTAACTGTCATCAGAGTATGCAAATGGCCCAAGTGGCTTAGTACGATTGGTCTGTTTTGCACTCTCGTGACCGTCGACACTGCATGTAAGACGCAGGAGTAGGAGTAGTACACCCCAAAATGACAACATTTTCATTATCTACTTTTCATCAGACTCATGTCAGTCTGGAGCCTTATTATATTAAGATGCAACCATATTCAGGGCTCAAACAGGACAAAATGACCATAAAATCACACGGACAGCTCCTACTGCATAAAGAAAGTGCGGTAAAGCCAAACAATTGGGTGTTTAAAGCTTAATATTTATTTTATTATTTCCCGCATGTTCAGTACTTGGACTGCACCACACCACCGTTTGAACCATATTTTACAACTTTTAGCCACTGAACTAGGGCTGCAACTCACAATTATTTTGTTATCGATTCATCTGACACTTATTTGTTCAATTAATCAATAAACTGTCTACGAATTGTCAGAAAAATACAGAAAAATGCAGATTACAATTTCCCAAAGTGCTTGTTTTGTCAGGCCAAAAGAGATTTAATTAAAATACATAAAAGAAGAAGAAGTAAATTTGAGAAGCTGGAACTAGTATTAGAAGTAGAGTATTTGGTGAAACGCAAATGCATTTTTGCTTGTTAAAATACTGAAATGAATAATTGAACAATTATCAAAATTGTTGACAATAAACTTTCTGTCAATCGACTATTCGTTTCAGCACTACAATAAATACATTAATATTAAAGCAGCACTAACTGTTTTCTAACACATTAACCATGACAACTTAATAAGGTGATCATACATTAAGGTTGTATTTACAGCTTATTCCGCTGCCCTCAAGTGCCCAAAAATAAATGAAACTCTTAATTTTTCCTCCTCATTTAAATTCTACCAATGCAGCACCAAGCAGCTTTGCCCCACTGAGTAGCCACCAAAAATAAATGCCAAAGGAGCTACTTTTGTATTTTAGGATTTTATTCTACGCAACTAATAAGTACTGCATGTCATATTTATAGCTTTCAAATTTGGAAGAATGCGTTTTTAAAGAGGGCAGCAGCAGCACTGTTCCACGTGCAGCAGGGCCACGAGAGCATTGTGAGTGGGGGAAATCGAGGAGATAATGAGGTAAATATTGGACTTTTGAATACTTCGATTGTGCCGCACAAGATGTTTGCAGTCATTTTACGGTCATTGTTTGCTCACATTAGATCTCAAATGACTTCGTTATGGGTCACCACTGTTTTGGGGAGAAGCTGCAGCAGCTAACTCGTTATGTTATAATGACATGCAAACTTCATCAGTGTAGAGAAGACGGTGTTCATTTTTGGGTAAACTAATAACTGTCCTTGATAGTATTAGATTTAACCTTCTCCTCTCTTCTCTTCTCTTCTCTTCTCTTCTCACACTAATTCTGTACTGTAGTCACCGCAGATAAATGAAATAATAATTTTTTAATTCCTGAGACTATTACCTTAACAAATTGTGGGTATTGCTCAGTCATTTGCTGCAGGCTATATTTGAGATAATACGGTGGCTGAGGTTGGAAATGCATTAGAATCTTAATAGAATGGAGACATGGACTTATTGAGTTTTTTCAATACAGGATGTGTGACTTTCCTCTCTTTGTGGTAGTACCTTTGTGGTACTACATCGCTAAGCTGTGAATATTGCAAAAATATTAGCACATCTCTTGTGTCCTGCTCCAACTTGTCTCATAAAATGTTCAGCGTTTATAGATTTGTATATGTTGCTGTTTTCATGTTGTGTGCATCTGTTTAGAAAGAGAAATCTCTCCTCCAGTTATATTTAGGAATTGATTTTGATTGTGCTTCTCATATGGAACGAGATAATATCATCATTTTTATCAGAGACCATATGTCCCTGCAACACTGAAATTGCACAGCAGTGAGATTTTAAACAGCAGACAACAGACTGCAGTGAGATTTAATGGAATGACTGCAGATGGACGAATGGTTAGAGCTAATGCAGCAGCGAGACGGACTGAACTGGTTAAATATAGTATATTCAGCGTGTGTGTGGCAGTTTGTGTGACAGACTGTCTGTGTGTGTGTGTTTGGCTGTGAGGCATGGCCAGATGCTGTTTTGGGACATGCTCTCAGGAGAATAAAAGGCTTGGCTCTCTAAGACCTCATCAGCTGCCATCAACACTGGGACAGTGGAGAGAAAACCAAATTACATGTGATCACAAACACTTACCGAATAAATGGAATGTTGTGATCTGAGGGTGTTGGTGGAAAATGACTGACACGGGTGGAGGCGGGGGTTGGGGAGGGACTGCAGGGACCTGAGCTGTCAACACTCAGGCCAGGCAGATGTAAAAAAAAGAAAGAAAATCAAAAGAAGTGTGAGAAGATGTTAGAAAAATGTTTTAGGTATTTGCTGTGCCACACACAAACTGTGATGTAGTGGACTGTGAATGCACCTGAAGTGATTTTTGTGCAATAGAATCTAATTTTAAGGTTAATTTAAAGTATTCATCATCGCAAATGGTATCATGCCAACGTATATTATAAGTGCAAAGGGTATTTTAAGAGGAAAAGCAAATGATTTTCTAAAAGTAGAATTGATTTTTTTTCCTACTGGTGGTTGTTTGTAATAATCACTGACTGAAGGTCAAATTTTCCACACCTTTTTATTTTATGCTGCATCATTACCCACAGTGCACCTGTGGCTGTGTCTTTACACTGGGTGATTAGTCGTGTTTTAAAATGCATAAAAAATGTGCACTTAGAACATTTTGTTTTTAACCACCGTCACTTTCCCTGCATTAGGCTTTATTTACTAAGATCATGTGTGGCTTGCAGGAGGGGTAAGATGAAATGTTATTTCTGAAGACTAAAAGTGCCCATATCTCTCTTCTATTACTATTTTTTGAATATATATTCTTTCGTTTTGGCTTTCATGGGAATGTCTGAAAAGCTGGACTTGGTTTCATCCACAGTAATAATCCAAAAGAGCAATTCAGGCAAGCATCAACATTCAGGATTCAAGCTTGCATTTATTTTCCCAGTGGAGGAAAAATGTTTTGGCCATAGTGCTGCCAAATAAACCGATAAACAGTACAAAGTGTAACACCACCACTAAGAGCCCATAAAGTAACATTTTCTGTGTCTTTTGATTGTTAGTGGATGCGGCTCTGCAGTGCAACCAGCAGATGTTTTGACACCCTTCCAGCTCCTTCCCCTGTCTTAATATCCTCACAAGGGTCCTCTCCTGGTTTTATTTTTAACTGGCATGAATAAATTAATTACTCGAGAAGGAGCAACAAATGAAGCTCCTCTGTGAAAATAATGGCATCACACACCATACTGCTTTGCCCCAGTGCAGCACTTTCAAGATCACACACACACACACACACACACACACACACACACACACATATATACAAATATACACACAAAAACATGCACCTTCCCATAAATCTCTCCCCCACAGGGACCCACTGTAGCTAATTGCGGTCATGTAATTTGTGTGTAGCTACGTTGTTTAGCCTGAAAATGATCAGTGCATAGCGTGCAACAATGTCAACGGCATCGCTTCCAGATTTATATCCAAAGGCATCTACTACTTTAAAACTTACGAGCTAGTTTAAAGGCCAAGGCTTTTGATGCAGTTGAATACATCACCTTGGTTAATAGGCTCCAAAGTATTGGCTTGTCTAAGCAAGCTGTAAACTGGTTGACGACTCCATATCAGCTAAAACTCAATGTGTCCAGTTTGCTGGGTCTTTCTCCCTGTATGAAACGTAATCTGTGTGATAACTTATCAAATGCATGCACCACTTTTATGCTGATGATACTGTTATCTAACCCTTGAATTCCTGCAGTCTGCCCTTGATGTTGTTCACTTCCTTTCAACCAAAATTATGTTGGTGTTAAATTACCAGTTGAGTTACCAGTTATCCTTCCCAGGCTCTCTCAGGAAATTTAAATTGCCTCAAACTATTATTATTTATTAGTATTAAGGTATTATTATTATTAATCAGAACTTGTCATTTAAGTAACAAATGAACACCTTGTTTCCAAGCTGAAGTTAAACTTAAGATTGTTCCTTAGGAATATCTCTGTCTTCTCCTTCAGGGGGAGGAAACACCTGCTATCAGCAACTTTATGTTTAATTACTGGGCGTG
The DNA here is from genome assembly GCA_008360985.2 of Macquaria ambigua. NCBI lineage: Eukaryota > Metazoa > Chordata > Actinopteri > Centrarchiformes > Percichthyidae > Macquaria > Macquaria ambigua. The sequence continues at coordinate 140,286 of VMKM01000966.1, forward strand.
GTTGTCTTGAACAACACTGTGCCTTGTACGCTACTGCTGAGTGGCCATTACTGTATGAGTGCAGATATTCCCATTGGTTTACTTTTATATATCCTTGGGCTGTTTCCTCCTTACTTGTGTACATACATGAGTAGAAATCAAAACCCAATACGGTCTGTGTTCTCTCAAAGTTCCTTAAATGTTTCCAGAGTTGGGCAAAAAAAGTTTTTAAATATGCAACCCCTTTCTCCTGGAACAATGTACACAAGGACTTAACATTGACAGAGATTTTTAAGAGTTTTAAAGGATTTGGAAAATAGTACTCTTGGTCAGTGAGTTTGCTTTTAAATGTATTGCTTTTCCTTTATTTCAGTTTTTGGAAACACATTCCTGTTTATGCAACTGAACTTAATTTTGTCTATACTCTTTTCTAGCATGCAACTTTGTTTTAGCTGGTTTGTGTTGTTTGTATCTATTGTTGTAACAATGTTTTAATGCTACCAACTGAAAAATGAAAGAAATGCAGGGCAGAAAGTTAATGCACCTTAGGTTGTGTCATTCAGAGCCGTCATATCAGAAGATCTCAGGAAGTTGTGATGAAGTATGTGAATGTGATGAAGTATGAACTGGGAGGCTTAGACTACTGTTTTAAAGCATACAGAGAGCGATACTTTGCCCCTCACAGTTATTGCTTATGCTTCGATGCAGGATAAGATATGCTTCCGTCAGCACCAACTTTGCCATCTTTTACACTGCATAAACATTTTTTAAAGCAGATTTGATTGAATCTGTGTTCCCTTATTAAGGAGTGAATTCATCCTCTACCACTCACAGGCACTCAGTCACCCTTGACATAAAAATCTTCTAAGACACAGTCCATTCGTTGAAGGATTGTTCAGTAAATTAACCAAATCCCCAACTGCAGAAGTGTCAGGTAATGATTTCCCTAATTACACTTTAATTCAATTTTGTACTATATTGACACCCTTCAGTGCATCTCTGACTCTCAGCCTGTCTCTAGGCATTACTCCCTCCTCCCTAAAGAGGCAGGAAACAGCTCAGCACTGATGTCTTCCCTTCATGGTCGGTTTGTGGCTGCTGCAGTCTGAAGCTGACTCTCTGAGCTTGTGTTTTGAATCAGGACTCCCATAAAGGAATAGACCAAGTATTTGGAGGATTGCTTGACTGGAAATTTGTGAACATCAGCCATGTCCCAGCTTGATCTCTCTATCCAGTGCCCCCCATCACACAAAACTTTTATTTCCAAGACTTGTGCCTTTGGATCATGCTTTTGCTTGTAAATGGTGAATTTAAACCAAAAGAAACATCACAGTTGTTGCCACCTGTCCCAAACTGAGTCACTACCGAGCATCTGTCAACACTGAGATCTGCACTATGGAAATTATGTGTGTCACAGCTTTCCTTTAATGGTTTTCTATAGTGATTTGTATTTGCATTTTGTAAACAATGACACAGCTGAACATTTAAACCCTTGTGAACAACCTCTCTTTAATAACATAAACTAGCTGTTAAAACTTTGATAGTTTTTTCCTTTGTTTTTGCTAAGTATGACATTGAGCTAATGTGTTCAAATGTTTTTTCTTGTGCAAAAGCGGTAGTAAAATGTGACAAAACACAAAACACTATAGTTTCTGGGTAGCGGAGCAGTGCTGGTTTGAAACTGTTGTCTCAGGATAGGTTGATGTTCAGTCACACTCAGGTTGATATCTGAACTTCACAAGCTACTGACTGCTTGTGAAGCTGTGCGAATATGCTGTGTGCATGTTCACTTAAGTGCAGTCCAGAGAGGCATGTTCCAGCATTTAGGGTTACAGTTAGGGTTAGGTGCTGTTCCATTCAAGCAAAAATGTCAACCTCATGGTAGTGTTAGGAAAAGGCTTATTATTTTGACAAAGCACAGTGAGACATTTACTACACTTAGTGGTACACAAGTCAGATTGGAAAATACTGTGTTGGTTTTGGTGTGTTTCCACAATTACCGGTGAAAAGTTAAAATATGGCCAACAAGTCCTCCAACCTAAACAACAGAATAGGTTGTTGTCCCAAAGCAACATATATAGGCGTACCGGACCTTCGTTGTCGTCATGGTAACAACAACAACACATGGTTAACGATGTGAAGCGGTTGCAGTTTGGTTAGGTTTAGGAAAAGGTCATGGTTTGGGTTAATATAACTACGTTAGTTATGTAAGTTAAGTTAAATATGTGAGTCAAAATAAGTCAACGTTGACTTTTGGTTTCACACGGGACACAAACAGCGGTCTCCTGGGTGAAAATCATGTGTTGTTTGACCCATCTATCCACCCCGAGCTCCTTCCTACGCAGACTTTGGCACTCTTTATAGGTCGATGCCTAAATGAAGGTAAATATGGGTCTTAATAAGCTGCTGCATAGACGACCGATACGGCCGTATTTTTGGGGAGGACAGTCTCCATATGACATTATGTGAATTGCTGGATGACGTTGCATTGTTGCAGCAAAAGTTGAGCCAGGTTCAACTGGCTTGCCGGACGACCCTGCATTTTTGCCAAAGCTGCCTGCATGGGTGCCTCTGCTGGGTCAATACAGTGATCTCATTGAAGTTAATGAAGAGGCTGGGTTTTTTGACACAGTGCTAATGCTGGTTTGAACATGGCCCTTACAGCTTATGTAGGTAGAGCAGAGTGGGTTTAAATCAACAAATAATTTTCTATCTGGCTTTTATTATCAACCAAGAAAAATATGTGTTGGATTGGGAGTTTCCTGTCATTAACAAAATACATACTACTATACTTATTTCTGATATGCAACCACACATCCATCCCCTGCACAGTGACATTTAGCAGTATGCAGTTTTCCATAACCTCCACTTTTTGTTGATGCAATGAAAGTAGTCCCACTAATTTAAAACCTTTTATTAATGTCGTATTTTGTATGAATTTTATTGGTCTCTTACAGAAGACCTCCACGTTTGGTTGCATACAATTTAGCTTTAGAATTTACATTTTCTTCAGTCTCATAAAACCTTGGTATATTTCTTTAACCTGCCTCCCTTCCTTCCTGTCTGAAAGCGTGTCGGCCAGCTTGCCCTCGGCAGTAGATCCCAGTTTTTATTCTAACAAATCTTAGAAAGAGCATCTTGTCTGGCATAGCTGGATACCAGACACGGTGCTAGTTAATATGCTGCATCATATTAGCTATAATAAAACCCAACTCAGCTGATCTCGGAGGAGCATGGAGAACATATTTACATACAGAGAGGGAAGAACAGGAACACACTAACATATGGATGCCCACACAGACGTATGCATGGTGTTCTGTCTGCACGCACGTTTTCTTCATAATAGGCAATATGTTTTCTTCACCCACACTATTGTCAGGAATAAGCATAACTCCCACAGTAAGTTTCCAGTGGATTTTCTCTGAGACACACACAAGAAGAAACAAAACAGAAAAAGAAAAGAAACGTGCTGGGCAGAGAGACAGATGGAACAGGTGCAAATATTGCACACAAAGAGGCCAAACAGAGAAGCCAGTGTCAAGCACATGGAGGCGTTTGTGCGAGAGCAGAAATATTTAGAAGGCTAAAAACAGTGGTGGCACTTAGACTCCACATCCATCACAGAGGAGACTGCTGTGTTTGTCCAAAGGAAAGGGCTGTGCGGGTGTGAGCAGACTGCAAAGTTAGCTGGGTAGGTGGCTGGCCAGGAGACGAAAATCTTGTGGATCACACACACACACACACACACACACACACACGTCCAGTGTATGAGGCTTTCCAATATGGTGGATAAAACTGATGGACAGTTAGGCAGCCAGACATGGCAAAACACACTGACAGTTATAGACATCTTAATCAAACAAAAGCAAAACACATATCAGTAAAAACAGTAGAGTGAGATTAAATTTTTTCTAAAAGTTAGGAAATGGGTGAAGAAATGAAAAAAGAGAGAATAAAGTGCTTCTTTTTTCTGCAATTCCTGCAATTATAAAGTCCCTCCCTCTCTCATTCATCCTTACTCCCTCCATGCCTCATTCATCCCTCTTTCTTTCCTTTCTTCCCTACAGTAACAATCCAGTCATTACTTGAAACTGAAAATTTGCTGATCGTCTTCAAAAGAAGTTGGTTATCAAAATTGCGAGAATCCAGTCTCGCTCTTCTTGGGCTTCACAGACAGCTTGCACACAGCTGGGAAGGATTTCAGCAAGTCCATGCAATCTGCTGAACAGGCCTATTATCTGTCCGGTTGTTTGGAGCTGTTTTGTGTGTGAGAAGAAGTCATCTTCACCAGATGAACTGGACCTGGTGGCATCATCTAGCTGCAGGGAGGGTTCTTCCATGTGCTGCTTGATGTAGTCCAGTCCTGAAATATACATTAAGGATGAAAATATAAATGATAGGATTCTAACGTCATGACCCCAATCTAAGGATTTGTACTAAATTGCTTTTTTTAATTTGAGGTTTATAGGTTTAGTTTCATGCACTATCCATGCACTATCCACAATTAATTTGTGAATTTGCCAGTATTACAAAGTGTCAAAATGTACACCCATACACTTATTATTATCACATATTATTATTTTTTACCATCCCCATGTTGTCTTACCCATTCTGAATGTGGCATCATCCTCTGTCCAAGTTGTTGGGAATTTTGGAAGAAGAATCGCAGCTGTGATCAACTCAGGGTCTCCTGACATGTGGCCAAAACAATTCTTTCCCACCCGCAGAGCATCCACCAGAGGCTTTCTTGACTCGTGAAGTTTGAAGGTAAGCAAGTTGATAGTTGGAAGTAGCCACTCCATCTGGGTATTCGCTTCTGCTTGCAAGATGTTGGTTGACTGGGCTCATGGCAGCGGCATAGTCTGTGAGGAATGAGAGTTCAGCTGGATTGAACGTTTGACGTTGATTGAATGTATTTATTTAGGAAAATTCTTTATTAGTTTCATAATATGTCTTACCATTTTCAAACTCCACATTTTTCTAGGTGCTGCCTATGCAACAAAACTAGCTCTTGAACACACTATGCAATTGCAACGGCATTACCATACAAAACCTTATGCTATCTCATCTTCAGATGATGTTTTAATAGTCATGAATCTCCATGGTCATGACTCTGACTACTTTTTTCACAATTCACCCTTGTGTAAAGCCCTAATGTTGGATTTTCTTTCAAATTCATTCATGAATACTTCTTAACATTTTCTATTATTTCCTATTTATTTAAAAGACTGGATGAGATACAGTATGAGTAACTGAGTGCTTTTTATTTCTATGTATACTTTATTGTGCTACATACTGTACGGTTTGTGGATATCACATCCAAGACTCATATCATATTTGACATCATAATGAACCGTAGTCTCTAGTGTCAAAGTCACTAAAGCCTAGAATCTCTCTGATATAGGTTGTCTTGGGCAGAAGAATGAATTCTGTTTTACATCCAAACTCAAGCTGTTGCTTCAGTTTCCAGAAGGTTTCTGAAATGTCGCTGCTCTCAGTGCTGAATGTCTGAGCTCTGACTGGTGCCATTTGTTAGGCCACAGCAGCTCAGTGCCTGTAAAGGTTTCTGCTTCCCTGGATCTGTTCCAAAGTTGACAGTGCTAACATACAAAGCCAAAAGGTTTCCAACCTGCAGGTTGGGACCCACGTGGGAGTCCTGCCCTGCAGGACTGAGAGAGTGAGCATCTCTACTGTACGTGTTTTTTCCCATATCGCCCATATACATATATATAGGTATATCTACCTTGAATGTCCTTTTACCCACTTTTAATGGCTGCAATAAATGATAGTTTATTAGAGTTTGCCCACTTTTTAAGCCAAGATATAGTGATGTGTCGTTCATGAACGAATTGTTCATTTTGAACAAATCTTTTTTCTCATTTTGGCCGCGCCTGCACAACAATGATAATGCGTGAGTTTCGTTTTTCTCACGTGACAGCTGACTGGTTTGGGTCATTCGTTCGTTAGTTGTTCGTTCATTTTTCATGTGACGGCTACAGTATAGGACCCCCCCCCCCTTTGTCTACTGAATTAAATGAACGAATGACTTGAAAAAAGAGTAGTTCATTTTACAGAACGAGATTTAAAGAACTAAGTCACTAAAATAAACCAGTCGTCCCATCACTACCAAGATAACACACATTTGCAGTGATGATGATGCTCTTTTCACCAGTGAATGACACCATTTGTCATTTGTTAAAATGCTTAAAATGAATTATTATTATTATTATTATTATTTTTTTTTTTTACAAAACAGACAACTTTAGGTTGTTTGTCCATGATGGCGAGCTTTCTTGAGCTAACTTTGTCTTGGTGAAGGGTGCTAATTTAGTGAAATAACTCCTATCAGATCTTTTTGCTTTGACTCAGGACCATTGGATTAGTTGTATTTGCCCCTACTTACTTCTTGTTTTATGTATTGTTTCTACTGTTTTGAAAAAACAGAACATCACCTTCTGTATGCGCTCCTAATTCATTTTTAATCCAGCTTTGCCCGCATGGAGACATTTGCATCTGACTGTAATGTCATTACCTTCAAGTGTCATTTTGCTGAAAAACCATGCGGGAGAGACTCACTGAGCTTTCTGGATCCTTTAAGGAAGGAGGGGAGACAATATCCCTCCTTGACATTCGGTGCATAATCTACTCTGCCTGAACAGGGAGCCGTTGCTAGATAACAAAATGCCACGCATGTCAAATTGGTGAGAGAATGACTGTCCAGCAGAGCACAACAGACTAGCAGCCAACACCACCACAAGGTTTCTATCACCATTCTCATCAAAAGATGCCTCCCTGCGTGGCCGGAGAGCTGCGTGCCAACACTTCTGTTGCCTTTGAAGGCTCTTGGAGAGTGAGGGAAGGAGAAACTGTGCGGCTCTCACTGTGATGGACGGAGTTAAAGTCTGTGCATAATGTTCAAGCCATTTTCACAGCATATGTCGCAGAAAATTAAAGCTGCCTGGTGTGAAGACTGGAGCACTGTGCACCACTAGATCTTATACAAGATGGGTGAATGTGTGCATGCGTATTTGTATGCGATGGGAAGGTATAACTCTTATGACGTCTTTTTCCCCATTGACCAGTGTTTTACTTTGTACCTCACAGTGTTTTTTTTGTTTATCTGTATTATTAGTATTTATATTTTATACACAAAAGCAACTCCTCAGGACAAAATGTACCAGAATCAGTGATTGGTTGATGATTAGAGACTTGAGCTGAGTTCCATCCGACACTTCCAACTCTATACCACTGCCTCACCTTGGTTAAAAGTATAAGGCAAAGGTAAAGCACCTTAGAGAGATACAGAAAGAGAAAACAGACCTTTTCTATGACAATAAATAAATAGGCTCCTGTTCTTGTCACCTTGATATGTGTTTTGCTCAGGTATTTTCACCATTAGTTTCGACATAGTGCATCGGTGGAACAACCATCGAGGGAAGGGGCTTAATGAGCTCTTTGTCTTACTCAATTTTCAATGTCCTATATAATGTCTTTTTTTTCCTCCAAGTTTGTTATTTGTTGCGTTGTAAAGTGGTTCTGCTTTTTGGCTTGCTTTTTCTGCAAACAATCAAATAACTACTGCACAGTCCCCCAAGGAAAATGAGCTGTGTTTGTTTTCTAAATAGAGCTTACTCATTATTTATTCTGTTATTTATTTGTTCTTCGCTGTTATCGCTTCATACCGGTGGTGTAGTGGTAAATAATTATGAGGAAATTATGATCATCAGAGGGCAAAACAGCCATAAGTATAAGCAAAGATTAGTTGTTTTTTCCACAAACTTTTTCCCATAGATTAATAACCCAAGACCCAATTCTCAAGTAGTCTTCTTAAGTTAACAACAATGTAGATAATTTGTTTGTTTCTTCCAAAACCCATATGACCTATAGAAAAAGTTTAAACCACTTGGTTAAGGTTCAAAAGATCATTCTCGTTGGTAAAAGAATGCAACATTAACTGTTGCTATGAGACACGACCTTCAATGCTGAAGTCATTTGAATGCCCAGCCTTCCACCAACTCCAACCTCCTTCCTTGTGACACATTCACATCATGTCGTATGGTCAGTAAATGCCAGCAGCTGAGTTGGAAAAACAATGGGCATCCTAGTTGTAGTTGTGAGAAGGAGTTGTGGGGAATTTCAGCTTGTCTACACAGGAGGTGTTTCAGTTGCGTTTTTCAATCTTTCATCACCTGTGCGTCTGATGGAACAGGTCCGTTTTTATTTGAATCAATACAGCTGTCTACACAGGGTGTGTAACAGAACGCGCTTCACTCGCAGTATACTCGTATACTACGTAAATGCGACCCAAAGTGCTTTTGCCGCTGATGACCACGACCTACCCATGTCTCTGATGGGTAAGGATTAAACCTGAAAAAACTGCATTAAAAGTGCCTGTAAGTGGCAGGTTAAACTGAGAAAATTGCAGTGCAGTACTGTTGGCAACTTCACCACAACTATCAGCACGAGTTGCTCCAACACAAATGCTTTTCCCAACCCTCATGTGCTTCCACCCCACAGGCAAGATCCTGCCTAATACATACCGTCTCTGATACACTATCCTCCAGTGGTTTGACTTCCACAGTAGACCTATATAAAACTGCAGAACTAGATAGGTCAGCAAACTTTGTCCTCCATCTCTGCACGCAGAGTCTTCAAGTTCTGCATGATACCTTGGTTTTATGAAATACAGATAGTTTTCCATTATACTGTATACACCTCATGAAATGCAGCTTGATGAAACCGTAATCTTCTTTACTGAACATTCAATGAAATTATATGCTGTTGTAGATGGAGCAAGGTAGTTTTTTTCCTTCTTTTTTATTGCATTGTTCTCCGCCGTCAAACAATACATTTTATTTGGCTTCCTTGAGTGCTTCCCTTTGCTGTCGTTTCTCTTCATATTAAATGAAATCAAGATGTCGTGTCTTTTACCGCAGTCATTACTTTGTAAACTTTTGGACTTCCAAAGTAAATAAAAGTATCTCTCAGCAGCATTTATACCTGTTGTATTTTCTTTTTCATTTTTCATTTTCACAAGCAGCTCTCTTGGATTCATGCCCTCGTGAAAAAATACCGCCTTTTCTCAGTGACACATACTGTATTTCCCATTTGTTTGTAAATGGTAGTTTCGACATTCAAAGGTGCATGAATTCAATGAGAATGAGTCGAAAAACTTACAGCTCACTTAAAGACAGAAAGCCGTTTGAAGTCGAAATTCAAATCATGCTTCACAGAATGCACAGACCACAGTGCATATTGGAGAATTTCATGCTCAGGCACGTCTGCAGAAAATCTGTCTAAAAAGGAACAGAGTGCCTTGACACAGAGGTGAGAAAGTGCTAGAGCAGACTGATGATATTAAATGCTGGAAGTATAGGAGGTCAATTATGTTGTTCTCACTGAGAAAGACTTTCCTTTTCCTGGTAAACACATATCTTCCTGCACGAAAATTCTGTAAATACGAGGAAATGACGGTTAAATACTGAATTTGAAAATGCTAAATTACTGTACAACATTAATTCGTTTGGCTTTTGTGTATGCATGTTATGCTGTCGCCCTTTACAGAGGTTTCTGTGTCGGTAGCGCCGGGCCTGTTGTCTTCATTCAGTGTTACATAATTGCTTTGGACACCTGTTACGAGCCAAGCGGTCGTGCTCTGTATATCTGCTTTCCGACTCGAGTCTAGCTGAGATGTTTAAATGTTTTACCAGCCCCGCCCAGCCCGTTCCCAGCCAAATCCATTTCATCCTCTCTGCGAGCTCAGTTACAGACAGATAGATCCTTTCATCCCCCAAAGAGGTACCCTGCGCTTCAGTGAAACAGCGTGACAGACAAAAGCTTGGGGGGACGCCCGTGGCCAGCCCGCAGTCTCATCTCCTATCCATAATCTAGCCTGCCTCTGCCATTGCAGATTACCTCTATGGAAAGCAGCGGTGCTTGGCTGTGCTTGGCTGTGCTGGCGAGCTGCTGGCAGTGATGGCAGCAGCATATGTAATGACACCGACTGTCTCGTACTGACAGAAAAAGATAAACATTCTCTTCTTTGTGGGCTCATAAGAACATGTCTCCATGGTACCCAGAGTTTTTTGTTGCTGGGTGATTCTGAAGGTGAGAGTGAAAGGTTATCATGTCTCTGTACGGATGAAGACTCTAGTCCACTGTACGTGGACGTAATCCGCACTTCCAAAGAGAAAGGGATTACTGGAGATGAAAGGATTCTGAACAAGAGATTTTAAAAGGGCTAGTAATGGCACCATAAATTCACAAAGACACACACACACACACACACACACAAATAGGGTTACATTGTTTTAGTATTGCTGACTTTATAGTGTGTAATGATATTGACTTTGATTTGTGTCCTAATCATTCTACTTCTCCCTCATCCCTTCCTTCTTCTTTTTTTCCTGCTCGTTCAGTCCATCTCCCCCCTCTCCTTTTCTTGTCTTTTTTTCCCGTCTTTCTTCTCTTTTGTCTCCTTTTCCCTCGTTCCCTTCTTGTCTTCTCCTTTGTCTCTGTGTCTTTCTCCTTCTCCCCCGTCTTCTCCTGTTCTGCTGTCTCATTTTCCTTCTTGTTTTCCTTTATTTGGTTCTCCTTTTCCTTCTCCTCAATATCTTTATTCTTAGCTTCTTTCCTTCTTCTTCTCATCTGCCTGCTGCTTTTCCTTCTCCCTTTCTTTCCTCTCCTTCTCCTCTTTTGTCTCCATTTCCTTCTCTTCCTATCTTTATTACCTTCATCTCTTCCTTTTCCTCCTTATCTTTCTTTTTCTTAGTTCCCTTTCCTTGCTTTCCTTGCTTATGATTTCCTTCATTTCCTTTCTTTTCTTCATCTCTTCTATTTTCATTTCCTTCCTCTTCTCCTGTACCTGCTTCTTTTTCTTCTCCATCGTATCTTTGTCTTTTATTTCCTCCTTTCCCTTTGTTTCCTTTTCTTTTCTCTCCTCCTCCATTTGCTTCTTTTCTCTCTGCTCCTTTTTTCCCTCTTATTCTCCTTTTCCTCCATCTTTTCCTTTCCCTGCTTCTTTCCTTCTCTTCCTCATTTTCCTTCATTGACTTTTCTTTCCTCTCCCTCTCCTCCTGTCTTCCTTTTCCTTGTTATCCTTTCCCCCCCTTTCCTTATCCTCCTTTTCTTCCGTTTCCTTCATGTCCCATTTTCCTATTATTCTTAATATCATTATCAATATTGATTAATATTATTTTTAAGCATTTTTTGTTCCATTATTGCAATGTTTAATTTTTTTTTTAGCTAATGAATGATACTTCTTTCTCCTTTTTTTGGCATGCAAATACTAAAATGTAATGATCAAACAGTGGCAGACTGAATATTGGCACAGAACATCAGCAGCTTGTTTTCCTGTCTCCATCCTGACCCAAACAACTGGAAGTGAGAATAGCAAGTAATAAATGCCCGCAGCTACAAAGTGTGTGTTTACCTTAAATCTTAAATGACATTAAAGTGCCAGCCACGTTTATATAGTAATGACAGAGACACTGACAAACACTGAAACCTACAGTATTATAATAAAGGCATGCTGATTAAATAACCACCCAACGACACTTCCTACAGTCTGGTTGCTCATTTATTTTTAGAGGTCCCTGCAGTGTTGAACACACTGACGCAATAATTCTGGCAGAGCCTGTGCTTTATCCATCAGAGCACTGAAAAGCCATAATAGATATTGCAGTTTTTCATATGTGTGGTTGCGTGTGTGTGCTTCAGAATTAATAATTCACAAAATGAATATGTGGCGGTGGTGTTTACTGTATATCCCTATGTGAGAGGATAAATCCTGCTGATGCGTTGCTGTGATTCATATGTACTTGTTGTGCTATCCACGCAGGGTTGATTTAGTCAGGAGATATGGGTTATTGAGGAGGGCACGCACTGTACTGAGGGTTTGGAATGATGGCCTATGAAAAAAGACTGGCGCAATAGGGCTGATAAACTACTTCCCGAGGCCTGTTTGTTATTAATGAACAGCTAACAAGACAAATGCACAGTGAGGGTGAGAACTTACACCTCGATAATCAGGACTTCCCCGCGCACCTCCTCACTCTCTAAATCTTCCCAGCATCCCTCATTCACCTGGTAGTTTATTGACAGTGGGATATATTTATTCTGCAGGCTGTAAACCGAGGCTGCCTATGGTAATGCGTCATGCCTTATTTTGAAAAACATCCTTTAGCAACACCAATCCTTCAGTAAGAATGATCTCCGAGAGGCTTCAGAAAAGAGGCAGTGGTGTTATGCAGTGGGCTACTGAGAAATACAAAATCTGTTAGGAGAAGAATCCTTCAGTGAGAAGTAAATAGAGTAGCAATGTGTGGCAGCAACTGTGTGTGACCGCCATAAAACATCTCCTGCGCATTTATCCTTCTTTAGTTGTGCATGTAACCAATGGCTTATTGCAGAACAGACGCTTTCTTTGAGACATTTTCCTTCCGAAGAATACCACAGCCTTTTGACAGACAATTTTCTGACACGTCCTCTCGGGACTGGTACAACTATTCTGCAGACTGCTGTACTAGGTGAACTAAAGTTCAAGTGTAGGCTATTTGAATGAAAAGTCTCATTAAATCCAACTGTTACTCTTCTGGTAGACAAGCTGCGGACCCTAGAGCTGACATAATAGGCTAGGCAGTTTGAAAGGCTCTGTAATGGCAGATCTGAAAGAGTTATTGTTGGCAACAAAGAGGCAGGTAAAAATTAAGGTCAAAGTCAAATTTATTTATAGAGCGACTTAAAAACAAACCATGTTTGTCAGTGCTTTACAACAAACATAATTCAGCAAAAAGATTATCACAAGACATAATACATGCATAAATACATAATGCACACATACACACACACCAATATACACACCATATACACATTCATGCAATGTAGAGTGCAAATCATGTCAGGAATCATAGCAGGGGGTAGGGAAGGGAGTAAAAGTGGGTCTTAAGACACTTTTTAAAGGAGTCAAGAGATTCTGCTGCTCTTATATTTTCAGGGAGACTTGGTGCAGCTACTGAGAAGACCCTGTCACCAAAAGGTATGTGATGAGATCGTGGGATTAAGTGAACAAAAAAAAAAGAAATATCAGCCTCAGGTAGGACCCAAAGGCAAACAGCAACACCCCATTTTGTTTTGAGGGTTGACTGTGATAGCCACATTGCCACGTCGCAACACAAGGGACAAAATTGTGCATGGTACTATTCTCCAGCCACGAGCAGCACCGCAAGTCAAAGTGTCTGATCAGCATGTTTTTTTTTATTGTTGTAAACTTAGACATGCGATGCATTGCAGACACAAATGAAGCTCAGCTCAAGTTCAATCATGAAGACTATCTTCATGCCTCATTCATTCATCTCTCTCTCTCTCTCTCTCTCTCTCTCTCTCTCTCTCTCTGCTTCTCTTAATCAGCTGATTATGGGTATTTACTCTCTCACATATCCAACCAGATTTCGCCACAATCTCCATCATCCAATCATATTGCTGCTGTCAAACGTTAAATCTGTTCTCCTCTCGCTTGCTGTCAGCTGTCACTTCAGTGTGGATTCGTTGCGACCCTCCTCCACCCCATTCACCTCCAGTTCACCACATTCAGTGTCCGGGTTGAGCTCATCAAAGGTCCACTCCTCATCACATCCAGGTCTTCAGCCATCCTTCCACCACCACCACCAGTGTCTAGACTCCAACGGGGGGGATCCTATACTACTCTGGGCTTCACTACCCCCCCTTAAAATATGATGACGTCATGATGGGGTCTACTTGCCAAAACCTCATCACATTTCTCATCTTTATTATGCACGTGTCAATAAATATTTGTTCACTCAAACTGAAGTCTCTCCTGATTGAAATGTCCTAATGTAGATCCAGGCTGTTTGGTGATTAGCAGTCTGAGTTGAACTCGTTAAAACACAGTCAGTGCTGAGAGCTCAGCTCAATGCTGATTTGCCATCATATAATTTACAAATAAGAACTGTTGAAAACTGAAACTTACTGAATCATACTAGATATGAGATCTCTGGGGAGTCATAGACACCCTCCTTTTTTAAGTTTCTTGTTTAGCTGCACTGTAATCTGAACAAGGTACACTTAAAGTTATAGAAAATGTCAAATCTAAGCAGTATTCAACACTCAAGGTAGCACTGCAGTGGGGTTTAGCATTATCACCCTCTCTGTAGGAATGCAGTGGATCATGCCGGTGCAAAGTGTAGGCAGCCTGAGGCTGTCTGATTGTGTTACCAAGGCTGTAGAGGAAGGAGAGGGAGAATGAACAGGGTCAAAATGACACCAAGTTTACATGGTAGTAATATTTTGGCAGCTGCACATAAGAAGCCAGACAGTTTGGGTAAAAATCAGTTTAAATTTCATCTTGATTAAGCTGCAATCCAATCACTGAACAGATGAAGACTGTACATGCAAACAATGTTTTTCCAGAGATTTAACATTTAACATTTTGTCTCATCACCATTCACAAATAGCATTTATCTTTTCCGGCTCTGATAAGCTCCTAGCGCATTGCATTGTGGGGCAGAGTCCATCAACACTTTACTCAAAAACTAAGCAAATATAGTAAGCATAGTGACATATTCGAGTATACTTTTTTCTTTTCATTTTCCAAAGCTATGATTGTAGTGCAAAAGTAGCATTACTACGTAATATGCAATAGTGACACACCTATTTCAGCCCTTGGGAGCCAATGGAACCCTACCAAGGGCAGAAACAAGATTATGCTTTAATAACATGACTTACGCCCACTCGACTCTGAAGCTTTACAAATGAACTGGTTTTGTTCACCTAACACATATAGCATCCAACACATACCCGGGGCAAAAATCCACCTACAAATTTCATTCACACCTGGCCATTATCTCGTGTCCTGGAGGGATAAAGAGCTAATTAGAAAGAGTACAGGGGTCCTTATGAAGTCCAGAAAGGTTGAGGCAGTTGTGCTTTTTTAATCACCCACATCCAGAGTATACATGCTCTCAGGGATATGCCTTAATATCAAACCAATTTTGAAATGATTTACCTGCAAGGGAAGTAAACAATTTTGCAGCAGCTTTTATCGACTGGGCAAAAATAGCTTATTGTGCAAGAAGAAATGTAACTTGAGTAAACTCCATTAAAAAGAATGTGCAGGAGACATTTCCCCTCATTTTCCCTCCCCCTCTATTGTTATCATTACTCCTCATTCTCCAAATCCTCTGTGCCTGATATTACCAATAATAATTCAGCAAAGAGAATCCATATTGCTGTGTAGCTATTATTAAAAAGCTGGACTACACTCTAGCATTCCACTGTAATTTCTCTTTCTGTATTTATCTGTTTCTGTCTCTGAAATCAATCATCAGCAAGCATAACAACAAGAAAGATGGCTGTCTCATCTTTCTGACCCTCCTGGTGTCTGAAACACCTGCAGATAAACCTCCAGGTCTCTCTCGACTGTCAGCAGTGAATGGTGAAATTGCAATGGGAGAGAATGACCTTTTAATCCAGGTGGCTCCATGTGTAGTGTGACACTGGCTCGCAGCAACAAACCTCTTTCACATGATCTAACAGAAAATGCAATAGTCTTCTGGCGGACCAAGCTCAACTGCAGGGTGTTCTCATATATATATGGGGGAAATACCAGCTTTATCTCATGCAAGGAGTGTGAGTTTACCATTTCTTTTCAGAATGAACAATGTGAAGGACAACTTGCAGGCATTTTTGTGGCTATGCCAACAAGTATGATGGATAAGTAATTCAAAATCACAGAACATCCGAGATGCATTTTACCTCCAGACCTCTGGTGAGGTATTGAAGTTCAGGCTGATAATCAATCAAAGAGACAACAGTCGCTATTGCAATCACACTGGTAATGGCTTCCTTGTTTGAAAAATGTAGAAAACTACTTCATGTGGGCCTTAAACTTTATCATAGTATCTTAAGTAGGGCAGTTTTCAGAAGTGAAACTCAGCCATTTAGACTGTTTGGGTTCATTTCTGAAGGATATATGTTTGTCCTCCTTAATGACCATGTACAAATGAAATGTTGACATACCAGTATGATAATAATGACCACTGAGCGAACATTTTCTATGTTAACATACAAGTATGATAATAATGACCACTCATGTTCTAAACATTTCCCCGGGTCCTGGAGATCTTTAAGTAACCAGCACTGATATCTTAAGCTTTGAATCTTAAGGACTGTGAAAAATTGTCTTGGCTTGACTTTTGATTTGTTCTGGAGGTGTATACTATGATAGCATCAAGCCTATCACCAGAAATGAACATTAGTATTAGGACAATTGGGCAAAACACCAGAATAAGTTTTTTTTTACGTCCAATGCCAATGTTTTGGAAATTCCTGAAATATCTGCACGTGGCAACTATGGTATGGTTAAGGTTAGGGAATGATCATGGTTATAGTTAATGAAAAGGCGGAAGTTTATTTCAAGTCTGTGACAATGACAGCATAGGAAGTCTTACCCTTACTTTCTGCCTGGCTAGATAAAGGGCACACTACTTCCTGCATTGGCACTGAACATTGGCATTGACTGTAAATCTGGAGGTGTGAAATTGTCCAATATGGACATAATTGGCATTTACCCACTCATTTATGCATTTATTGGTCCTTACAGGATCTCGGAGTCTTAATGCAATTATTGCGACCCAAAAATATTTGCATCAATTCATTTGACACCAAGGTCCTGAATTTAGACAGACTGATTTATATTTATTGGTCCATCTTTGGAATTGCACTGATTCAATCCATTATTATTAAATACTATATGATTTATAGACAGACAGAGTTGATGGCCTGCCGCCACATGTGTATGTATTACCTGTTTTTCACTTTGTCCTGGCCTGAACTCCCTGTTATCACTTGCAGGAAGGTGTCCATACAGTAAAAAACACATTTTATTTCCTCAGTTACATTGATTGTTTGTCCCCGAGGCTTGAGCAAAGAGGCCACAGCAATTGATTTGGAAATTATGCAAATTCAAACTTTGGCCATTAGTGTCCTGCAAGCCAAGTCACACAGCTGAACAATGTGGACAACACAACCCAAAATTGCTCAGTTCAGAATGGGGGTGCGCCTCAGTGCCTCCTCTTTTACCGATTTCAAGCTGCATCATCAGAAACCTTTTTCTGATGGGGCCAGACAATAGCTCATCACACATAAATAGTATTTGCACACAGGCAGAATAAGGGAGTCATCCTATACATTCAACAATATGCAAATAATATTCCCATATAAATTCAGGTTTGTTTTATGACTCACTGGGACATATATATAACTGCCACTTCCCAACTCGCTGTGCGTTTTTTTACCACATCCACAGGCACAGTTATGGCTATCACATGATTCACTGTGTCCTTGTGATTCACCATGAAAGGCAGGTGATGACATTCCAGTCCTCTGGAACTACTGAATGTGTGTGAATCCAGTGACCCATACAAGGGTCAGAGCCATAATGTTCACACTGGGGAAGACCTGGAAGGATTCCTCCTGAATGAAATCATATCTACACAGATAAAGCTCTATATGTAGTGCTAATGTGCAGGACTTGTCAGCCAGGTTACACTACAGTATCTCTGTACTGCATAATGATGTGTGAGCATCCCGGGCTCTCTGCCGGCTCTTTATACTGCAGAATGGAGACTCGCCCAACGCGAAGGAAAGTAATAAATTACTCTGGCAAGATTTGAGTTCTGCATAAGTCAGGGGGAGCCACCACGGGGGAAACAGATTGTAGATTGTTTTGTGTGCAGAGAGGGAATGGGGGAGGTTGGTTGTGGCGTTTAGATTAATGCATCTGCCCGCTTTACAAAATGCCTTTGAATCTGCAAGTGCAATGTAAGTTATAACATAAATTTGAGATACATTATATTCAATACTGTATGTATGACTTTAGGATTAAGCAGTGATTTGCCTATTTTGTCAGTAGGTGGAAATATTACTTACCGTATGATACCGATACCGATACCGAATACATACAATTATGAATGTAATTATCAAGTTATATAATAACAAAGTAAAGGCAAAATGGTTAATTGTGAAATTAATTAAAACCCACATCTTTTTGCTGAACAGTGAGGGAACTAAATGTCAATACTAAACCCTGAATATTAATTATCAATCATTATCAATCAACTAGGACCGCTCTGCTCTAACTTACTAAAATTCAGCAAATGTATCTGACATCTGACAATACTATGTTTACATTGCTTTTTTGTCAGAGAGGAAATCAAATCCAACAGACACATTTATACGTAGATGTAAATGCTCAACTCAGCTGCAGAAAGCTTTATTGCTTTATAGCAACACTGGACATTTACTGAGCTGGATCACTGCCCTCAACTGTTTATTCTTTCAGAGCTATTAAAGCTGTTAGAAATAATACAACCTTTCTACATCTGCTATTGTATCACATTGTGCTCTCTTGCATTATATTGTAAGATATTTTTATTTCTGTTCTACCTGAAAGTCAGTAACTTGCCCTGAAGTGAACCCAAAACCAAGCAATGCCCCTGGTAAGACATTAAAAAATGTTAACTGCTTCAGTGTAGTTGACCTTTTCATAATCCTGTTATTCAGGATTTCAGTTTGAGGTAAGACTATGGTTTCTGAGGAACAAAGGGATTGTGCATGCAGATCTGAAACCTGAGAATATAATGATTGTGGACCATTTACAGCAGCTATTGAGGGTAAAAGTAATTGACTTTGGCTTAGACTGTGAAGTCTCTGAAGCACGGAGGGCTTCACACACCACAGACCAGGTGGTGCAGGTAAGTATCTGACAGCATGGCAGAGCTCTGGTAGAAACGTCAATAGATATCTTCAATAGAATATCTTTGCATACCTGTACAGTACAGTACCAGTCAAATGTTTGGACACCAAACATTTGACTGGTACTGTATGTCCAGGATGGATAGGTGGATCCAGTGATAATGGATATGAAATGAAAAGACCCTACTTGTACCTGCTGTTCTAAAAATAAATGATGTTTCAGTCAGACCGTCAAATGCTTGATGAATGTTACCTGACCAAAAAGTTCCATATTACTAAGGATGTTATTGTAGAGTCACAATGTTGGCGTAGGGAGGAAGTCGGGGTGGATGGATTGGTCATTTGGATGATTCATTTGCTGTTTCCAGCAACAAGTCAATGTGGGCTTCTTTTAACCATGATTATTCCCTAACCTTAATCAAGCAGTTAATACTGTAACCATGACAACGAAGGTCTCCTAACCTTAACAAAGCAGTCATTTTAACCCTATATACTATTGCCCAAATCATGATCTTTCCCTAAACTTAACCTAGTTGTTTTAGTGACTAACCAAACCTTAATCATAGCACAGCCACATCATAAAACAGATTTAACAGTGATTTGTAATAGTTTTGGAAGGCACAGACAAATGATGTTCCACCGATAGGGGTGCCAAGATGCATTGCGTGACACCCAACCCCCAAATCCTTCCAAAAACGTTTTCATTGCAGCAGAATGATTCAGTTTCTGATGGCATCGGAAGTCAATTTGACTGAAGGCACCTCCAGTTGCTGTTTGCTCTCGGCAGCTCAGGTTCTGGATGATCCCCGCCCGCCGTATCCTCTTGCACGGCTTATGCAGCTGCAACCTCTCTCTGCTGCTCTTTGGCTGTGTACTCTACGTCAGCCAAAACACTGTAAAATGTATCCTTGTCCATAACATCCTCTGCACTCATATTTTGGGATGCCATTTTCGCTGTTGGAAACGTAGCTTGTTTGCAATACAAGCAAGCAAGCTTGTAGTTCATCCTTGCCCCCAACTACGTCACTGTACACGTCAAATGACGGCAACAACTGCAGGCTGTTTACCACTATATCCCTAACTCGGATAGATAGCAATAAGCTTGAAAATCTGCGAAATGATCCTTTAAGTAGCCTACAGGCATGATTGATACATCGTTCGGCATCCAATATTACTTATCATCAAAGCAGCGACCTGAGTTCACCTCAGGTCTATGTTTGCAGTACAGAAGCTCTCAAATGAAATGTGGGCCTAATTACATTTTATCAGATGCCCCGCAGCAGGCCCTGCCCTCTGAGAAATTAATATCTGAGTGTCCACTGCACCCAGTCTCAATTACATTTCTTTTCAAATGCATCAGCTGCCATCCTTCTTGTTAATGTGCAATGCGGGAATGAAAGTGTATACAGTTCTGAGTTATTCGTTGTGCCCCAAAGACGGAGCGAGGGGCTCGGCTGCATGTGTATGCATTTCAAAAAGCAGTAACAACATAGAACAACAAGCCTCCTCACTTACATTTATGAGATGCCTAATGTTTTACTTTTACTTAATGCCTTCCTAAACTTTCAGTGTGGATGTGTTGTTTATAAGAATGATAGTCAGAGAACAAGCTGTCACAGTGTTTGAAGTTTCCCAATATTTACTTGCCATTTCCTGTTGTGAGGGGTTGAATTGAAGTTTGTCACTGCAGCCAGATTTCTGAAATGAGGAGTTCCGTGCTGAGTATTGTTGCCCCCCTGCCGTGGTCATGTTACATATGTGCCTCACAACTCCACCTCTTCAAGTCTAGCTGAGAATTGTTCATCTGCTGAGGATGTCTGTGATGTTCTCGCAACATACAGTAGCTAAACCCCCCAACTGCTGCTAGTAGGGGGACTTGTTGACTTGATGATGAGTCACAGACCTGTCAGTGATGACCCTGGGTCGCTCCTATGGAGACGAGTGTGTGGATAATGAGCATTACATCTCCATGGTCACGTGAAACAATGTTTGTGCGAATATTAAGACCAGCTGCTAATGTGTTGGGGGCAGAGAAAAGCAAATGCACTAATACACAGCAAAGGAAATTAGAAATGTATGATATGCATGCGTATAAGCTTTCCATCTCTATAACTGTGTGTGTGTGTGTGTGTGTGTGTGTGTGTGTGTGTGTGTGTGTGTGTGTGTGTGCCTGTAATAGAATGCAATGAATAGGAAGTAGTGGTGCACTCTGCAAACTCATGTTTGAAAAGATCTGCTGAGCATCAGGAGGGAAAAAACTGAATTCTCATATTACTAAGCATACATTTGGCAAATAATGTTTCATAAAAGGACCAGATGCAGTAGGACACAATGTAGGAGAAGTTTAATTTTACTCCATGTGGTCATCACCATAGTTTAGACATGCTGATAAGCACACACATTTATATTGTTTGACAGTGACGCACAAGTGCACAAATGTCTGGAAAAGCTCCTTAAACTACATCATATATTTTACATTTTCAAATTCATGCTATAGAATTTACTTTTTCTACTGTTCCATGCAGGAATTGGTAATTCTGTTTAATTAATTGACTATTAGAAAAGTCTGCACTCTATTATTAAACAACCATAATGTAACTTTGAGAAATATTAATGCAGACCTGATGTTCACTGTGATGGATTACACAACTCAAGCAAGTTTCAAGTCTGGTAATTGATTTGCATACAGTGCCAAAATGAACATGGCTGCCTGAAACTTTGGGTAAAATACATCCAAAAATTGAAATGATACCAGCATAGTTTGCAAAATGGATAGCTGTGATGTAATGTATAATGTGGTTTGATCTTTTAGAGACTCAGCTGGCAAATCCATCAAATACACTGTAAGCTGCTGATGTAAATAACACTCTTTGATGTGAAGAAAAATATATATTTTTAAGGATTAATCAGGTTGCACCCACATACTGTTGGTCAGCAGGACTGTCTGACAACTTCTACATTATGAAACCACATCGCTGTTCTGCCAGCCTCCACAGCAAGAACACCCTCATGTATGACACTGCTGTCCTCCCTGTCGTTGTGACAACTTGCCAAGAAAAGAAAGAAAATTAAACAACATAACAGCTTGGGTACTGCACGGTATACTGTCCTTACTGTACATGTAGTTAAAGAGAACATATTTAACATTTTTACAGTACAGTCCAAACTAGGTACTGATCGGTATGACATTTGGAAGGCTGCTATTATTTTTGTTTCTAAAAGTGCAGCTAGCCGTGCTGATATTCAGAATCTATAATATGATGACTAAGACAACTGCAGGATTCAGCTGAAACCTAGAAATTATTTTTCGGGTTAGCAGCACAAGTGGACAACAACGACAACAATAATTAACCGTGTGAATCCTAGGCTGCTGTTGCTCGGTTTTCACACCCTTTATTTACAGGCTTATGGCATTGTCACCACGTGTGCAACCCTGGGGAAAAAACAAAGCAAAAAAAATACATGGCATGGCAAGTTCGACTTGTACTTTTTAATTAAAAGTTTGAGGTCTACTCAATTTGAAATAGTTAATAATAGCAACAATTATAGCATCTCCAAAGCTTTTTAATCACACAGAAAATCTGTTAATGAATGAATAAAGGAGAGTGTCAGTGTTCCAAAGATAGAGTTATGTTGGTGGGACATATTCCTTAGTAATGTCAAAAACTGTAAAGTGCTAAATTAAAAAAAAAAGAAGAAAAATGAAAGAACAAAAAGAAAATGCTGATTTTTATATATTTGGCACTACAGTTTCCATCATGCTTCATTACTTCATTTCATATAATTTTTTAAATGATTATTTTTGTTTCAAATTTTGTCAAGTACACATGCTACATTACCTTTTAACAACTAGATCAACTAGATTATGTTTAATGCAGAAGAAAATGTCTCTGAGGCAAGGTGAAGCCATTAGATGTGCCTTTTTTAAATGTGATTTCTAAACAGATGTATGGATGCTTATCCAAAACAGATATCAGAGAAGCTTCCATCACTGAAAAGGTTGCGCTTATTTCAGCAGTGTTTGTAAAGTATCCGTGTGTTCTGGTTTGTTTGATATAAAATGCATAAATCAGATGCTAAGGCTTAAAATGTCTGACATATGATAAAATACTCATAACCAGTATTTGACAAAAGGTCAAAATAATACTGGACCACATACACATATCAGGTACATTGTAGGAATGGTGGTTTGTGTTGTTTTTCTATACCTGCCATAACATGTCTGGACATGTCTGCTGCTATAAGAAAAAAAAAACAACCACAATACAAAAGGTGTGTGGTCCAAACAGCTTGTGGTCGTGTTTACACGGCAGTGAAGGACAGTAACACTGTAGCAGAATTGCAGGGATTAAAGAAATAACCCATACAATCTTTGGTCCACTGCTTAATCCGCTCAAGTAAATACCTGACACTCAATTTCCAGCAAGACCGTCCAGAGCTGGTATGATGGCTGCTGTCAGCACTGGGGGTTAACTGCATCTGCTGAAGGACATGCGAGGGTGATGAGGTGGCCGTGGCCTCCTCTGTGTCCCTCACCTTCACACCAGCCTAATACTGTCCATGGAATGCTGCAGATGAAAGATAAAGGCTGTAAATAGTGTTGATATCCACTGTGGCAAGAGTGACAATGCATTCAATATGGAAATACTGTATATCATAGTGCATCATTTACCCTCTTAATAAACAGATCGAGAATTGTTATTCATAAACAGAAAGAAACGAGAAGCGGTTGCTGCAAATACAGTAATTGTTTAAGAATGTCTTGTGCCTGAGTTTGTTTATTTGTAATATTTGGCCACCATTCAGTGTCTGCTGTGGCACAGTTGCCCTTAATTACTTGTCAAAGCATGAAGCACCGCAAGTGTTTCTCTTTCTCATTTATTACGCAGCAATCTGAACTTCACACTCCCTCTGTGCCATTTCAAAGCACAATTCACATGCATTCAGAGATGAAAAAAAGAAGGAATCTAAAAGGGTAGAAAATATCTTGAGTGGAAGCTTATAGCATGACACAAAAACACTTCTTACTCACCCACTGTGCTTCTCCAGAGACTTTTTAATCCTGCATTCAAACAGAGGAGCGTAGCCCCAAGCTTGGGGGGAGAGAGAGCTTTATAAACTCAAGGTGCAGCAGCAATGCAGGCTCGTATTACTCTTCACAGTTGCTGCATTTATCCCCTAATTCCTGATTATTCTGCAGTGAGCTGCTAGGTGTGCTCAATTTACAACAGAATAGAAGACAGATTTCATCCCTGGGGGCGCAGCAGATGAATGCATTTCTTCTTCTTTTCTATTTTTTAATTAGAGCTTAAAAGTTTAACGGTAACTGCTCAACCATTTGGGGCAGTGGTGGTGATTATCATGGGCAAAGTATTTTAATAACAGATCATTTAGCATTTTTAGTTGCAGGATCCCAGTAAAGGGAGTTGTTGAGCACTGGCCCTTTAGGCAGTGTAAAAACGCACATGTTTAGAGGAATTCCCCTTTATAGAAGCAGCTAACTGTAAAACAATTACTCAGAAGCTTTGCATAGTCTCAAATGGCTAAACTTAATAAATAGTACATGTGTGCTATTTCTGCAAAAGCAGATATACCTGGTATTTGTCTCCACTTTGGATTTTAAGTTCAGGCCTATCTTACAATTTTGATGATGGACTTTGTCTCCGCTCTACAGTTAATGTAGGCTATTTGCAAGGTTAATGTACAGTTAATGTGATGCTAGTGGCTGGTGTAATCATGCTGCATTTATGTTCTGATCAGCTGCTCAGTGAGTCCATTATCTTCCATGGATTTGTTATAATGAGAGTGTGAAATGACACATCGAAATTCAGAGTTACTAAAGAGGTCAGGTTACAATGCAGCATAATGATTCCCTCTCACTCGGAATATCAGAAAATAAAGAAGAGAAACGGAAGTTTCCTTTTTAAACTGTTTTACCTCAAATACCTTCGCTAAGGACAATCAGGCTGTATAAACTTATAAACAGAACTATCCAAGATACAGATAAAGCTGTCACTAAAGTTCCACATTTTTCCTTCAGGAAGAATTTTTCTTCTGAGTAGTTTTATCTCTAACAACACAAAGCAGCTTCCTCTTAAGCTCTCATTAGAACAGCGTCTGGTTCTTGGCCAGATAAACGGTGAAGAAGAGCAATGGATGGAGGAATGGACAGGTGGGTTGGGCATCAGTGGTGAAGACAATAAGTTATGTTTTATTGGCAAGGACTAATTCTTCATTCCTTTAATTGAAGAAGTAATGGTAGATCAATAAGCCTCACCAGGCTGCCCTGTTCTGGCATGCACTGACATTGTAGCAAAAGACCAAGCAGCACAAATAGATCTTTTATCAGCGACAGGGCTTAGTGTGTTTACAACACATCCCTTATCTTTCCAACTCCCATCTGTCCTACTGCAGGAATCCAATTATGTTCCCAATATTAACCCCTTTAGAGAATTAACCCCACACACCACTACTCTTTGAACAAATACAAGTGGGTGAGGAACCTGCTGCCAGTGTTAAATGAGGAAATAAATAATGGATGCTGGCTTTGTTGCTCTCCCTCTGTGCGCCACTGATCCTACCCACCTGGAGGGCTTCTAAATAAGATCCTACGCTGGCTGAGCACAACACAGCAGTTCATTGATCCCCACCCTGTGGTAAGGCCTCTTCCCTCAGGTGGGCATATGAAGGTTGAAGAGAAAGGGCATAAAAAACTACACAGGAGCCAGGCACTGAAATACACATACATGCAGACGGTGGATGGCTGAATGACTCACCTGCCCTCTAGGAAGCGTAGTACACATCAAAAGCAGCTTGGGTGTACATGTATGTGTGTGTTAGGCTGGTGGTATACTCCAAAGGAAATCAAATGTGGCATGTTCTCAAGAGCAGTCAATTTGCTGTTGAATCTACGCGATTAATATGGTCTGTTTGTTTAATGGATCTATAGCAGATGGAGCAGCTTCTGAGTCACAGTGTGGTGGTAAAACTGGAAACACACAGCCCACAGAACACATGCACAGTAGACAGTATGCAGGCGATCACATGACATCGCTGACCAGTTCCAACTGAAAGTATATTCAGAGGCGGTAAATGAAGCTGTAGAAATGTTTTGACATGTTTGGTTGTGCATAATGCAGAGAAATTGCAGGTTAAGACCAAATGAAGCATACCAAATCACAGGCAACGACTGTAGAATTAAACGGTTAAACTGCAAGGACTCTGGACAAGTGACTAAATGAATATCAGAAACAGAAAACATCAGCTGCCTGTGAACACCAGACAAAAACCGATCACAGCATCGACTGGGAAGAGGGCAAAGTCTTCAACCAGGAGTCAGTGGACCAGAAGGCCATTCACATCTGATGCCAAGGACCATTTGTATACACACAACCACCTGTTATCACGTCAGCCAAGTTCCATACTTAGGTCTTGTGATGACAACAGAGCAAATATATAAATAAATACATCGACTTATCAGATCTCATGACCCAGTACAAACCTTGCAGACCTCTCAGGCCAGATGGTTCTGGATTACTGGCTGGTCCCAGAATGAAAACTAAACGTGGTGAAGCTGCCTTTAGCTTCTGTGCTGCTCAAATGTGAAACTAATTGCCAGAAGAGCTAAGACTTGAGACAATGCTGACTACTTTCAAATCCAAGCTAAAGAATTACCTGTTTACCATTGCTTTAATTCATTTTCTTTTAAATCAAATGTATTTGTTAGTTTGTTTTATTGTTTTTATTGTGTGTGCTTTTGGGTGTTTATTTTTATTGTTTTTACTCTGGTTTTTTTTATTTGTTTCTTGTGCTTTTGCCTGGGTTCTCTGTAAAGCACTTTGGGTTGCCTTAGAGTATGAAATGTGCCATATAAATACATTTGCCTTGCCTACTGAGGAAGACCGCGAGATGTGATTGAAAGCTCAAGAAAAGCAAATAGCTGGATGTTGAGTCAATATTTTTTAGTCAAACTACAGTTTTCTAAGGTCGAGAATAAAGTATCACACTCACACCAAATTATGTTTACACTACAGAATACTGCTCAGCTTCCTCTTTGTGAGCAAGAATGTGCTGGTGAAGGTAGCTAGTGGAATATGTGTGAACCTCATGTAACTAATTAATGGATTAACCACAGTCTGTTTTCACAAAACAATGAAATGAAAAACAGTTCCCTGGATACATACAAATGCGTAATGTCAATATTATACTTCCTCCTGTAGCAGAGTGAATCTCAAAAGTGTGTCTGCTGGAAATACATTCAAAACCTTCCAGTGTAGATTCCACTACCGTCTCCAGTGGCTTTATGGCATGAAAAATGTAACCACATTGGCAGATCACAACCAGCCCACAGATTCTGCACTCAGTGCACTATTACTGAATATATTGACACATACAGACCAAGTATTATTAGAGATATGACCTATTTTTTTTTTTTTATATATTTCAAGTGAAACTCAGAATCTCTGATTCTATATATGGGATGATACATGCATGCATATTACTTAAACCTTTAATTAATTAAATTTAAGGAGCATAGAAAATTCTACTTTACCTCATGTTATATTAAGCATGGGCAGATAATTTTGTCCAAAGTCGATAGTCTCTTTCTTTCATAAACATGACGCAACACACAGACACTGCTCACAGACTAGTGCGTGAGTGTAGCTCATCAATTGTCATCTCATCTTGATTAAGGAGCTAGTGAACCAGTTGTAAATATTAAGGCGAAAACAGCACAAATGGGGTTTCACCAAGCCTTCACTAGCAAAGCGTGATTAATCAAACCTGACTCACCACTTTGCCTTGATGTGAGAAGAACATGATGACAAGAAGGAAATTCACAAATGCTCTCCAAATCTAGTGATTTCCAAAGAAAACAGGAGCTCGAGAACCTGTTTTATTCTTTTACATTTTATATTCTGTCTGAATAACTGTCAAAAACATAGGAACAGTTAGCTAGCTGGCAAATCATAACTTGTTGCCATCATTCCTGTTAAACATGTGTTTGTAGGGCCGTCATTAGCACTGCATGTAAAAACGCAGCCCCCTTACTCAATCTTTCAGTGAATCCACTGCGCTGGCACAGCAGGAATTCTGAAGAAATGCAGGGTTGTACAGCAAAAAAGTTGAACCTTGCTTAACACAAGGCAACATCATATGGCAAGGCACTAAATTGCCCAATCAAATACATGCGATCACAAATTCCTGCCGGTTATCCCGACAGAGATTAAAATGATTGCCACCATGATCAGCTTCATTTAAATAAAGAAACACTCCTAATCCACCATTTATGGTAAACAATTTCCCTTCAAAAGGCCCCGGTGTCACACTTCTCACTAACAACATGGAGTGAGAAAAAAAAGCCAAGATGAGCAACTTTACTGATGAGGTGGAGGTGCTAATTAACAAAGCAGCACAAAACCAAGCAGTTATTACCTGGCTTGTTTACAGGCGGATTGTCAAAAGAAAGGCTTGGACACATGTAACTGCTTTTTTGCTGGAAATTAGAACAGTGGCCGAAAAATAAGTGGCACAGACACAGGGCAGTCCACCTCTTCAATTTTAAGTTGTTGATGAGCAAAAACAAGTCTTTTTTTTTTTCAATTTTGTCTGTTGTAGATTATTCACATTCACAGAACTGAAAAGTCTTTTTTTCTTTATATTTTTCTTTAGAAGATCCGTCACATTTGTCAGATCCTGCTCCTCCAGCATAGAGATCTGAGTGCTAGCCAAAGTTCCTTTGAAGCTCAGATGTAGAAAAAGTAGGAAATTATCAGGGGTATTGCTGGCATCAAACCTGGTATTGTAGGCTGGTATTGTAGAGTGCCGCCTCTAACAGACAGACAGAGCCAGTGGCCCTTCAGCAGTCCTTCAGCATATGCTCACAAATTTGTCTCACTCTCATTGGGTCCTGTCAGGCTGTGGTCAGGTCTGGTTCAATGTATTATATTGTTTGTGTGTTCAACTTGTAGCTATGTTCTATTAAATAAAACACTCTGATGTAGGCCCTGTACCAAAATGTGTTGGTTGAATAAAGTGCCTTTAGTCTTTTGCTAAGTAATTACACCCAAGGTCTTTTTCACAGTTGGTTCTCTTGTTACTTGAGCACCTAGTTGATGAAGTATGATGAAGTAGCGACAGCACACCAGTTACACAAGTTGTGTTTTTTTCTTAGTTTTCTCAACAGGCACCAAAATGCAGCATAATGCTAATCTCTTACACTGTATGCACAGCACAGTCATTGTCAGTTCCGTGTACGAAAGACAGAATGTACCGAGTACAGTTGGCGGGGGCAGATAGACGGACACCTCAGACATGATGAATTTACACACACCTGTATGGAGGCAGCCAGTCCGCCTAATGCCGAATCAAACAGTATGGGATTTTTTTAATCTTAACACTGTTGTTAGTCTCACAGGTTGACTGTCCCACAGGGAAAACTCCAGCTACTCCAGATGGCAAGTCCACCCCCGACTGTCTCCATTTTCTTTGACAGGAGGAAGGTATAACAGCACATCTAAGAGGAAGAAAAATACATAAAATTTACAGCCGAAGTTACAGAGTTTGAGTCACACATGATCAATGGGCCTGTTTTTGCTCAAATCTGTAGCTAAGATAGAACTTATAGTTTACAGATAAGAAATCTGGCAGCTTTGCACAGGTTTGAAGACCATCTCTGCAATTATTAGAAATCGCACCCACAGGCCCTTTTAGTCCTACGTGAATAGAACCTATAGAATCTTTAGGTTTCCAGGAGCATGTCTGTCCTTTAAGGGAGGATAAAATTATAGGTTTCTTGACAGCCCTTAATGCCACAGGCACAAAGGTGAAAGTGCTGGCCTTTGTCTTGCCAGGGGAGGTTCTATGACTGGGAGTTAGTGATGTTCTGGAGCACACTCAGGCCTACAGAGGTATACATTCATCAAAACACACCCCCACACACCATTACTTCTATACCCTCCAAGCAGCGATTGGGTTACATAGACTCGGACTCTAATTTAATGTAATTTCATTTATCACTCTAAATTAGATTTCATGTTGCTATTTAATAATTTAAATCCCCTGGAAAGCACTCTTGGCTTTCATCTCAGTATCAAGGAACACTGGAAGATGACCGGAGGTAATGGGCACGATACAGTGGCCATGATTTACTTTGCAGTGTTGCACAGGCAGTACATGGAAACAAGAGAATATTTACACCATGTAAATGTCTGAGTCCATAATGACTGAAGTGTTCTCCAATCAAGTGTGCGAAACTTTAGTGCAGTTCAAGCTCATTACTCTCTCATTAGTGTGAGTACATAATCCCCGTATTCTCAATACAACCCTAATCTGCAAAAAATCTCTCTCAGGAAGAAAATAATTTCATTTTATGCTCACTGATATCGATTCACTTTACATTTCATCGTTATTATGTATCTGCTTGGACACAGAGTAATGACAGCTAATGATATTGTCAATGTTTTGCATGTTGCATGTGCATGTTGTAACTGATAACAAATCATCATTATTGGTTTCATGTTTTATGGTGTTTGTAGTGTTTACAAATAGTGCAAGGTAATGTTGCTTTAGTTGTTGTAGTTAGGAGAACTTTGCAGCACAGAATAATCCATCAGGGAACTATTTTTATCGAATATCGAACAATACCAGTTTTTTCCTACGTGTGTTTGAACTTAGCTTCTCTATGTATGTAATACAAAAATAAGATTAGTCAATTAAGTTATTTAGATTAAGTTGTGATGAAGTTGATTTTTAACTTTTATTTATTTAGTAAAGTTTTGCTGAAAGCAATGCCCTCTTTTTGAGGAACACACTGATCACATTCACTTAGTTTCACACATTCAAACTTGGAGGCAGTCCAGCACAACCACAGCCTGATCTATTGGCCATTGAACAGTTGGGGGTTAAGGGCCTTGCTCAAGGGCACCACATTGGTGGGCAAGCGCTGCTCTTTCACTTTCCCCTTTCCTGCTGGTCATGGGATTGATCCAGTGACTTTACTAAGCCAGATTCTCTAACCTTTGGCCACCATTGCCCAATTAGCTCAAATATAGCTGTGTTTATTTGAATGAGACTGAAAGGATTCTTAATGTGAAATACTGTGCACAGTGATTAAGCATAACTTATTCTATCTCAGTCTATCACATTTTCTGTTTGTTTAGTCTGTTTGACAGATTGATATGTATTAACAGAGTGAACGTCATTGGTTTTAAGTGAACCTCAGCTGTTGAACAGATTTATGGTCTAATGCAGGCAATAGATTAATGGTCTACTGTGGGCTTGTCATCATAACAAATTCATAGATATGCCAAGAATTTGCCAGGTTCAAGGACATCAAGTAAACAAAGAATGTATTGTACTTTTGAGCAATGCTACTGAGCTTTGGAATATAGTTTGAAGTAGTGAGTGAGAAGATTGTTCAGACAGACAGACAGACAGACAGACAGATAGATAGATAGATAACATGTGGTGCTCTTTAATATTAAGCACAGGAACTACTCAGTCATGCTAAGATGAGTGCTTTGAAATAATAAATTACAAAATGCAAATAAGGAGAAGATTAGTCTGTGTTTATGGGTGGCATTTAATTTTAATTGGTTCATTATTTCCAGAAATTACATTTTTAAACTCTCCTGACTGCCACAGCTGTGCTTGGTGCTGCGTCGAGGGAATGAAGGCTACAGGTCGAGAGCATCCCTCTCTGCAAACCAGACTCCTGTGTACAAAGTATCACTCGGTGTGAATTTGGATGATCATTTTCTTTCCAGTGTTAGAATTGATAAGAAATTGAGCCACTAAAGGGAATGCATTGGTGTATATCTGCAGCTTCTTCAAAGACAAAATAATTTGAGCTGAAGATACTGCTTGTTGGAATGTGGTTACAGACACATTTCACAACTTTCATATAACTACAACTTTCAGGCAGTACAGTTATTGCTCATGTGTCCCCCTTTCCCTCAGCCAGTCAAGTTACGGTCTCACCACTCGTCACTCATCTTGATAAGCCTTGAAACAGAACCACAGGCGTTGAAGAGAACAGACCCAATCTGCAATAAAAGCCCTTGTGTAAAACGTTGCTGTTTTTTTTTAGTACTGTTTCCTTCCATTGTTGTTGTTGGTGTTCTCTTGTGTAGCTGCTAACCTTGCACAACAGGATCTATGATAGATGTGTTTCAGAAATATTTTTCAGTTGTCCTTTCAGTGTCCATCTGACATCCCAAATACTAATGCAAGCAAATTTTCTTGTGTCGTCTATTAGTGCTTGCGGCAGCAGGCTAAGCAAGCTAGTCCAGACGTCCATCTCCCCAGCAACATTTTCCAGCTCTTCCTGGGGGATCCCGAATCGTTCCCAAGCCCAGAGAAGACGTGTTGGTCGGGTTCAGGAATTCCTCAAAGTGCTCTTTACACTGCTCGACAATATCCCCAGTCAGGGTCAGCAGTGTCCTCCAGTGGGTTCTTAGGTTGCTGCCACGACAGGCACCGACAACCTTCTGACCACTACTCCTAGCAGCCGCCTCGACATTGGAGGCTTTGAATATGGCCTAATTGGATTCCATGTCCCCAACCTCCCCCAGGATGCATGAGAAATTCTTCCGGAGGTGGAGGTAGAAGACCTTGCAGATAGGGGCCTCAGCCTCTGATCCAACTCACCACCAGGTGGTGATCAGTTGACAGCTCTGCTCCTCTCTTCACTCGAGTGTCCAAGACATACAGGCGCAGATCTGATGATACAACCACAAAGTCGATGATCGATCTTTGGCCTAGGGTGTTCTGGTACCAACTATACTTATGAATCACCCTATGCTCAAACATGGTGTTTGTTATGGCCAAACCATGACTAGCACAGAAGTCCAATAACAAAGAGCCACTCAGGTTCAGATCAGGCAGGCCGTTCCCACACAAGGTACTGAGCAAGAGGACACATGAGGGGAACTGCTGTTTTTGTAGTGGGTTATAGCAACTTTTCTCATTTAAACCACTTCACACCCATTCCCACTAACACTAGTGGGAATGGGTGTGAAGCCACAAGTGGCTGAAGCCAAGTTGCCCTAGAGTCACCCCTTGTCCAGCAAATGGGCTATTAATATGCATGTTTTTGATCCAAAGACATACTTTCATTCTTGTGTTCCAACCTTTTATGGACAAAATAGTTTAAGTTAGGACCGTGTTGTTGAAGTCTGAGTACAAAACTCATACACACAAATAGTTGTGCCAATTGCTGCCAGAATTCTTACATGCTGCTTGTACGATATGTCCAATGATTCTAGCCAGAACTAACCCAAACCTACGTTCACAACTGGCCATGCCCACAGAAAATGTTACGCCACAAAATAAAAATGAAAATCAATGTCAAACAAACAAGATTCAGGTAGAACACCGTGACCAGTTCATACAGAAATATTTAAAGTGTGGTTTCAATTTTTTTCCTACTAATTTAGTGTGGAAATAGATGCATATTGCCACATTAAGAATACAATGGGAATTCTGCCTACGTACAGTGTGACAGTAAAGGAAGATTCCTCTCCCTGCAACCAGATTAAAGGCCCCTAAAACCGATAAAGGTTAGCTTTATCAGTTCACTTTGCAACAAAAAGGAAGTTGAAATGAAACCAGTTTGAAGACCATACTCATGGAAATACATTGGAAAATTGTCTCACAATAGTGTCATGTTCAGTATTGCAAATTCAAGCCTGGTTTGTGACCTTTATTCCTTCTAATCCTCTGTCTTTCTTTGACGTCTTTATCTTCAGTGTAGGGGTATGATACAGAAATGCCATAGAATATATATTAAAATATATGCAGACGCATTGTGTTATGAAATGAAGCTAAAGCTGGGTAACCTTTGTTTTACTTCTTTCCATGTCATGCCCTCTAATAAAGCAGAAATGTCAGAGTCCAGAACAACAAGTCAGAAGAAGGTAAGTGACACAGCGCGTTGAATTCAAACACAAGTGCATTCCCTCGAGTTGAATAACCTCAAGTACACAAAACATGCTTGGTGGTCTTCAGAGGATAAAAAAAACAAAACATGCATATCACACGTTGTTTGAGATATGCATATCAAACAGACCTCCTGGGATCATTTGCTGTCATCAGCAACAAGGGCAAAATAAACCCAGGAATGCCGCTGTGAAACAGCAGCTGTCCCACGGTGTGCAGTATAGAGCCACTGCTGCCTTTAAAATGTCAGTGTGCCCTCATAGATGACTGGTTTTCATCAGGATAAGGCTTGATCCAGAGATAAAGTGCCCCTCCTTATCGACCATGACAGTTCTCGCTTGTTCTATCACACACAAAGTGTAGGCGCACACCACGCCGTTCACAGGACTCCCCGCTGGCATCAATAGCAGCAGGATTTTTGAACGGGATTTCACTGGTCTCAGGCTTGTGAGCAGCGATCCCTGATGCAAAGCTGTCTTAACTGACAAGTGTGTGAGAGTGTGTATGTGGGTGTATTGTTTTGTACTGAGTCTATGTGTTTCTGCGTATGTATTTGTGTGTATATGGAGTATCTCTTCATCACGCTGGATGACTACACAGACACTAGTTATCTGAAATCAAGAGCATGAGGGCATTAGAGTACCCTCCACCACTCTACCCCTCCCTCTGTCACCCCTCCCCTCTATCCATCCATCCTTCCAGCCATCCATCTATCCACTACTAACACTCCATCACCCCCCTCCACATCCCCTTATCCTTCATCCACAGCACAGAGCTCAGACTCCTGGGGAGATTATGTCTGCCTGTCACCCTCTCTGCTCTAACCTATCAGAACAGAGTTTTTATTTTTTTATCCCCTTTGCACACGTGAAAGCTGACATGATTGGCACTCATCTCAAGTTCTGATTGTAGTGCTGTGTGCAGATTTTGTGGGGGAGTCACTTCTTAGATGTTGATACAGAGGCAAAGCTCCGCTGACAGCCGGAACGACGAAGGTGCGGCAAGCAGTCAGCCTCTTTATCGGTAAATGCAGGCATTCTCTTGTCTCCAGAACTTCTCCTCCTGGGATATGTCTTGTATTGCTGAGTCATAATGGGGAAACGGTTCAGTGCTGCCACATCTGAACTCAAAGGAAATCTCACTAAAGAACTCTGTTCCTCTAGGAATGCAAAGAAAACAGAACATCTATTTTAATTTAATTGATTTGGTTGTTACTTACTTAATTTGCGCAGGAAGATTCATGTAATGAGTGGACAGGGCAAGATTTGAATCCAGGCCAAAGGTGGGCATGAGTAATTGCACAAGTTAAAATTTCAACCATTACTGCATACACTTTACAATCAGGGACATCTCTTTCTTCATTACTGCCGTGCTGCTAGACTTCAGAGCTATCCCATTACTTTTTCCTGATTGCCAACTACCATTTAAATTTTTACCCGAACAGAATGACCTCAGTATTGCTGTCTAATGTACAAAGTCAATACAATTCTAATTCCATAAAATCCCTGCAAAATCAATTCGAGATCATTTCCGAGCTGTGTTGTTTACTACTCATTTGTGATAAACATTACACTCTTGAAACTTCAGCACACTTAGAAAAGTTGTAACAACAGCCCCTTTGAATGTTAGGTAGCTAGATTCCTGTTTTCTAAGGAAATATTCAATGAATGAACCAACAACAAAAGGAAGTCCATCCATGCTATACATATTCTCAGGTAGTCAGTGGGATAAAATGATGTTATGAATGAAATCCCCTTAATATATTTTTATATTTAACCATACAGCAGTTTTTACAACCGTGCACCATGATTTATATTCTTAAAACTTAAAACTTTCTTCACACCTACCTGCTAAAGTTCAACATTTAGACTTGTCTTTCTTTGTAGCACCCACTGTTCCGACATCTGTCTCCTATGAGTGACTACATAGCTTCCTAGTTCTGTAGCAAGCAATCAAGGAGGTTACTTTGTTCCAAAATAGTGCCACTCACTTTTTAGTAATTCTCTGCAGCTAAAGCTGGGCATATACACAGCTGTCACAACTGTCATTTTTCTGTCACTCTCACATTAAACAACCTTCTCTCCTGTGGGTTCTTGTCCAGCCAACGTAGTGGTTGGCACACTAAATGATGTGGCACAGGCGAGGAGTCACCGCACATTAAAAGATTTTCTATTTGGATTCGGTCATGAGGGAAATCGCAGCACAAATGTGAAACATACTTTGTTTTTCACCCTTATTGTGCCAAAGTAGAACTTGAGAGGGAGAAGCAGCTTGCAGCACTTATTGTGTGTGCACTCGTTTGTGCAGCAACAGACAGCATTGATGTTGGAAGAGAGAAAGTTTGAAGAGATGCAATGCTTTACGGGTAGAACCAAACAATGATTGCAATCAAAAACATTAGCTAAACAAGTCAGATGTTTGATGCTGATTAGAACTGAGTGAACACTCATTGACTATTGCTCATTGTTCTCAAAACATATATTTAATATGTGTTTCACACTACAAGGCAGAACACATTTGTGTTCATAAACCTCCAGATGTCTGGTCAGACTGCCTCTCTGACCTCTGAATGAACAATCTTTGATGACAGATATGTGCACTTACAGGGACAGCATGATTTTAATACCTAATTTCAGAAACGTGTTGACAGCTAAATGTATTGCACTGGCTTAAACCCACAATAGCAATTTTCAATTACAAGAAAAAGATTTTATCACTCAATCTTAGTGGTGTCTGGGTATGCAAATAGTTTCCATTTTATATCCTGAGATTTTAGGATATCTACCTCTTTAACTTCTGCTGCCACCCCAGTGCAGTGAAAGTGAATGAAATTTTGTTTGTGCTACTCAAAACACTAAAATCATACATTTGAAAACTCAACAGCAAAGTGTCTCTCCAGTAACAATGTCTTGGTTAATCTGGATAATCCACAGAGCATCACAGGGACTATTTCTTTGAAAGAAAGTAGTTCCAACCAAAACCTTCAACTAGGGACAAAGAGAAGAAAAAAATTAATTTGGGTGAGCTGACCCTTTAAGTCAGCTCCGATAATTGCACAGTATCAGTAATGAAGAAAGACCAAGAAACTGTTTGTTGAGTCATATCCAGCAGCAAACCTTTTACTTCCCAGACCCTTAATGGGCCATACCTCTGATCCACATCTACTAATTGGGGCTTATGTGCTATTGGGCAATACTTCCTCATTGATCATTATCAGATGTTTTAAAATAACTGATGACATTATTCAAAACATGTCAGTAGTTCACTGAGTTCACTGGCTCATTATATCATAGTGCTGGTGTTGAAAGCAGCTCTATTTCTCCAGTCTGAATAAATCCACTTGGGCTTAGAGAACATGAAATAATAATATAGCAATATAGCTGCAAACAGTGCTGCTAGAGGACCATGAAGAACTTCATGACCTATACATCTGGCTTCATTTCCAAGTGGAACAAATGAGATAAGCTGGATGATTGCTACTTTAATTTATGTTCTTACATTAGGTTCTTTTTGTGCATCCAGTCTTTTGTGTCTCTTTTACGGCGTGGCTTTCTGCTGGTACCCTCACCTCAGTGCATCCACACTGTCGTTGCATCTCCTACTGCTGAAAATCACTGTAATTTCTGCCATTAGGTGTCCTTTTCCACAAGCAACCTGATGCCTCTCTGAAATCGTGACTGTCGGAAATACCTGCAGTCTTAGCATGAGTCTATGAGTCACCGTCATCTTCTCAGATAACAAAGAAAAGTACGGAAACGAATACCTCAAGCTCTCCGGGAGGATCTGAATCTGCCTGAACATTTAGGGACTGCTGAAAGAAGTGACACAAACCGTGGTCAAACAATATAGAATGCAGGATGAAAACTTGAACAATGCTTTAAAATTACGGTATATGGCAGCAACTCTGTGTGTTGCCATGTGTCCGACTTTGCACACTATCTGCCACAGCGTGAAACAATGAATCAAGGCAATCCTTAGTAGGAAAGTTCATAGTGGGAGATAGACAGACAGGGGAACAGAGCGAAACGATGCGAGAAGCTTACTGGCAGTGATGGTGGTGCCAGATGGGAGAGGGAAGAGCTGCCCAGGAGAGGCGCCAGTAAGCAGAGACAAGTGGTGCCAGCCCAACTGTGTCTAACAGGAGGTCCAGCTATTTAATCAAACCCAACACTGAAACCGCACCAGTGCCAGATGCAATTCAAATCCTTATATAATGCAAACGCCAATTAGTTTTATATAGATTTCCCACCACACCCTCTGTCAAAGATGTTAGAATAAGTGCATCTTATTATCATTCGTGAAAAACTGAATCTTCATAGGACGGGAGACATGGGAGATGCGACGGATTTCAGAATGATAAGATAGTGGGTGATAGGGTCTAGACAGAAGAGCTGAGTTGAAGATGCACACAAAGTAAATGTAAATTCACTCTTTCAACAGTGCAATATTTACACAGCAGGCACTTGTTACATTATGTGGGAAGGTTCAACATTTGTCCTTCACTTAATCCAAAACTGGCTTGCAGCTGGATGTGCCTACTGCCCAGATTCAAACATCCTGTCATTTGGGTGATTGAGCTGCCAATACTCTTCCACCCACACACACACACCTAGTGAAGAGAACTAATGCTAACTAATAACAAGACTATCACTCATAATGTCATGGTATCCCTTTGAGATGGCTGATGAAATCATCTTGTGTTGCTCTGTGGCGGTTGAAGGAACAATCCAACATGGGAGGGGGACAGCTAGTTTGAGCAAGAAATAACTGGAAATACCTTGATTAAATTCAGAGGTGTGAGATTTTCATCAGCGTGATACGGCTCAGTGGGGGGGGGTTGGGGTAATAGTAGGGGCCGGGAGTCTCTCCTGTTGACAGAAAGGACACACTGCTTGTCAGCAAAGTCATCTTTTCCGCGCACAACATCTGCGCTGATTTTGTGCTGCACTGTAAGCAGGCCATTAATCTAAACCAGGACCACTCCTTATCGTGCAGAGCGACAGGCACCCTCACACTGTGTACAGAGAATGAAAAATAGATCGATTTTTTTTTTCCTTCACTGCATTTGTCTCTGTGTCTGTCTCTTTGGGTACCTTATTCTTATCAACCACTTCCTCGTGCTGCGTCTATGAGGTCATTTGAATTTGACATGGTTTTGCGTCCAGCTCTCTTAAGCAGTGCAACACAGAAATATCTCCTCCCGAAATAGCACCGGGCCTCTTGACCCCTTTTTTTGGAGTGCTGCAGCCTCGGTGTTGGATCGATGCACAGTGGTGCTGATGCTGTGGCATTTCCACAAGGAGATGGATGTTGTGGGGTCTATAAGGCAACATAGTGACATTTACATAAGGAAGAATGGATGCTGTTGGACCAGGGAGGAAAGAAAAGAGGTGGGAGAGGAGCAGCGGCACAGCGGTTATCACCCCATCCTCACTGATGCTCCTTGACAGTCATTTTGCCCCTCCTGCTGTGGTACAGAGATGGTACATGAAATATTTTCTTTACACCATCTGCAATTCCAGTCAGCAAAGGAACCGAGGTGATGACATATGTCAGCGCACTGCAACCAGCACTGGAGGGAGGTTAATGAATAGATTTAAATAAAGATTCACATTTTTTCAGTTGATCGGAGCGGCAAGATGATTCAGACCTAAGCCTGCCTGCCGTCTTGTGCACAGTGGGTATTTATAAAAGAGGACAGGATGTGCAGAGGGACTCTGAGCGCAGCAGAACTCAAAGCTGAGCCAGCCAATCTTGAAGTTATTCAATCAAAAATGAGTACATTTCATATTATGAGTACCATATTGAATGTGGGCCAAGGTGTGCTGCCCAAAGAAAACGTTTCAAAGCTCAGGAAATGATTACTAAAATGTACTGTTATATGTCAGAGCGACCTGCTGCAGACTGCTCCAGATAGTGGCTTTTTCCTGTCGAGGAAAAGTTTTGCTTTAAGGGAAAAAAAAAGAATAATACGAGCTTGCAATTTGTCTTACCAGCTATTAAGAGTCATCATTATCCTCATCTGAATGGTTAAAATTCCCCCTAAATTAAATTTAAATGCATCAATTACATAGTCAGATTTCGATTGCACAGCTAAGTGTTTCATGGTTAATTAGAGTTTTCCAAATATAATGTGCTCAGTCAGAAACTTTTCTCTTAAAAAAAGTACTGAGATGTAAAAGCAATGAGACTTTATAGGATTATAATGGATTTGGTGCTTTCCACACCCAAGGACTTTCCAAATTGCACCATGGAAACCATTGGCTTATAGTTTTGTGCAGCTGAAACATTAGTCCAATATATTGGAGCATCTGTCTCATTTACTGATCTCAGATATCCTATTCTGTCATATGTGGGAATTTATTGGAGGGAGTGACTACCGTGAAATCACTCACACTGCCTCTCATTGAAGATTATATTGGATATAAATGGATCGAAATGGAGCTTCAGGTGAGTTATTGACTGCTGGCGTTATTATCAGATATTGT
Organism: Macquaria ambigua; assembly: GCA_008360985.2. NCBI lineage: Eukaryota > Metazoa > Chordata > Actinopteri > Centrarchiformes > Percichthyidae > Macquaria > Macquaria ambigua. Next base: position 180,464 of record VMKM01000966.1, read on the forward strand.
TATTGAATTAATCTGTGTTTTTGATGCTTATAGTGGGAATCAAAGTTGGATTCAAGGAGTTCAGACCACCGAACAAATGGGTGAGATATATAAAATCTAGAATGTCTTATTACATGAACAGAGAATTAAATTGTATTGTAAGAGATATGCCATTTAAACTTGATTTATTGGCTCAAACGTGGACCTGGTTCAACTCAGGACTCATGGTTTTACTGCATGTGGAGACCTTTTGCACTTTAACCAAAATAAGGATCTTGCACATTCAGTATGCCAATATTAACTTAATTTGTATCATATCCTTGTCAAAAATAATCTAAATCTGGTGTGACTGTTCATGCAAATGCTGTTATTTATACCATATCACCAGAAAAAGATCAACTCTCAGAGATTTTGCAGATTGCAAATGTAATAGCATACTACATCATTATCATGTTGTGATTGTAACAATTACAACACACTCATAATGCGTTAATAATTTTTTATGAGCACTGCATCCACTAAATAAAGCTATATCCAGTAGAGCAGCCTGTGCATTCTGCCATTCAATTCTAATTACTGCACAGGCTTATAATGTACTTGTCTTTTCTGGCTGAGGTTTTAACACATCACTGAGTCCAGTTGGTTGTCTTTTATCATTGAATGGTCTCATCAGCTCAATATTTCACTAAGCTTCTAAAGCAGCACAGCAGGGAGGTTTTTTTTTTTTTCAAAATTGAAAAACCCTAATCTGTGCCAGAGAGTATTTCCATATCTGCTACTGTGTTGATTCAGAAACTGCTTGCCCTGTCTCTGAACCGGCCAGTGAGCGTAGGATTGTAACAGAGTTCTTCACTTCAGGCAGGCGCCTGGCTATGACGCTGCACTTCTGTCTGGCCAACTTCTGCAGCGTCGATGCATTAGTGGTGCCTGTGTTCACTGTCTCCGACTGTTTGAGGCCCATCTGGGTAGTGCTTTAAGAACTCTAAATAATTTGTTGACTAGCTCATTTAAATTTGTGTCTTCCACTGATACATTTTTGCTTGGTTAAATATGAACACACCAACAACAAGTACAAGTACAGAAAATGATTACAGAGATTATGTTCCAGGTTTGAGCTTTTTCTTCTGACAGATTCCCACATAAAACATTTCAAAACATCTTCTCTACAGCTGAAACCCCATGCTGTGTTTTTTTTAAAGAGACAAACACATAAGATGTTCCTTTTAGCCTCTATGACTGGATGCCATACATGTTGCCACAGAAGTTGACATCTGAAATGCAAAGATCTTATCCGTGCCTTCATGCTCCATAAATCAGTGAACCAGTGTGACAATGCGCAGGTCTCCAGCATCTAAGAACAAATCACCTCATTGTGCTAAAAATTGAACATCTGGATCTGGGAGCCTGCAAACTTCCCTGCTCCTAGCAAACACACATATCACACCTTTACAACAGTGCTGAGACTGCAGTGAGGGGTCTATTGAAAAGCTGTTTCTCTGCGCCGTGTGACACATAACATCTGCAAGTCGTCCGACACATTGCAGAATTATATCTCTCTCTCTCCAGAGATGAGTTGTGCCCTGAAGACAAACTGCAGAGATGAATCTCCATAATTGTCTCCCTCCTTCACAGTTGCTGTGAAAGTGGGGGCCCTGTTCTCAAGGCAAGCAAAAGTAGCCGCATCTGGTTGGATAAATGGAGCAGCAGTTTTCAAACTCATATGCCTCCTTACCTGATAGAGACTTTATGTTTTTGAAAAAAAAAACAATGCAGTCTTCCTTTGAAATTAGATTGCAAACTACCCCCACAGAAGATGATTGCAGCAGGAGTTATTTGAGAAGTTATGAGTGTTTTGACACTTTTCTTTTACCTTTCTGTGAAAACTGATATGAATTCAAGTTGATATTGCTGCCTTCATGCCTCTAGGGGCTCAGTGTTTGATACTGGGTTTTTGGTAAAGTATCACTTTTTGTGATAGAAGCCACTACCAGAAGCTAGTAGCCAGTAAGGAAACTGACCTGAAATAAGGTTCCCTGTGGAGTTTTTGACCTCTAGTAGTGCAATGAAGCACTTTTTTTTTCCATGAGTGGGTGCCTGTTTTGTTTGTCTCATGCACACGCACAAGGACACACATGCACACGTGGGTGATGGGAGTCCAGCCAATGAATTCACACTATTCCACTGGTCTACAGGTGGGTAATGCGCCAGATACACACCAATGCACAAACAATGGCAGTGAAGAAGACTGGGTGCAAGTAAATATGGATGTAAACAATGCAGGATTCAAACTATTAAGTAAAATTGCCTTTGCAAATGTTTTATGAAGAAGTAAATGCATTTAACATGTTTGTGTCAAGAATTCAGTGAGTAACAGTAAATGGGAATATAACTTTTGTTTGTTTTCATGAAAACTCCACAGGGCACCTTTAACAAAACTGTCTGTGTGTGCATAAGCATGATAAAAGACCAACCTTGTATCCTAAAAATGGTTTATTTGAAACAGCAAATACATTTTTAAAGAAATGTTATTTCAAATGGATTAAATTTTTATCTGCAAAACTGTCAGTGACAATGTATTTCATTTGTTTTCCCTGCAATATCCGCTCCTGGCAACTAAAGCATGATGTTTTTGCAATGGTTATGTTTAGGTGAGTCGAAAGACTTGGTTGTGGTTAGGGAAAGATTGTGGTTGTGATGGAAATCAGGAAGCTGGTTAACTCGTGAGTGAAGAAGTTTCAGGAGACCTGGATGTCTTACGCCGAAGCATTTAGTGAAGCTTGATCAAGGAGAATAGAGACTAGCAGTACAAGTTAACACTGTATTGTCACCCAATTCTGAATGTTACTTCCTGGGGAGGAGTATTTAACTCTGTACTAGACATATGAGATTCACAGCCAGTCCAAATAAGGTTATTCTTCACCCAGCTGAAGATGTGTGAAGCTTCTATTTGGTATTGGATTCCAAAAAAGTAAATATGCTTACCTAAGTTAACGAAAGTCATGTTGTATGTTACTTCACATCATATTTAGTGCATATCTCAGAGAAAAAGCGGAGGCAGTATATCATTGTGGAGTCTGGGGCATAACACCGTCTATCTCCAATGACCTTGGTATCCAGGGAGATGGAGCCAGCCTTGCCTTATCAGGACAGCTGCACCCTGACCAGTTATCCTTGGAGACAGAGAGCTGAACTATTGCTCTGAAAGAGACAGTATATGACCTAATGCTTTTAGGTTTACAAATGAACCGAATGTGACCTGGGGAACCACTGAATCCTATTAACTTTTAAAGAAGGAAAATTCCTTCACAGTGGTCTTTGTGAAATATTGAAAAAGTCAATGTTGAGTTAAACCACATACCAGGATGTGTTTACTTTTTCAAAATTTAAAAAGCAAAATGTTTTAGTAGTTAACACCTAATTATGCAGGACACATACCCTGGTCACTGGTCTCAAACTTCTGTGTTTCGTACACTCACCATCCACCATGACCTCCTCCCTATGACTTGATATCATAACATAACATATCACCTCCTGGACTGGAAAAACTACACATTGCAGAAATTATGTTTCCTCCAAAATAATTTAGTGGTATACAGCTAAATATAATTTAGGAGACAGGGTGGTAAGAACCATACATCATGGTGTAAGATTATGTAATGCAGCAGACCAAAACAAGAGGTTTATCACTGGGTTAAAATTTGTTTTAAATCCTGTTTGAGGCTTGTGTTCTGCTGCCTGTGTAATCACAACTTGTCTCCAACAAATTACATCTAATGCAGCTAATTTGCAAAAGCAATTTATGTTCATTGGCAATGTTTTGTTGGATGTAGTGCAATGTTCTTACAGTGCAGTGAAAAAGTTGTAGGGGAGAAGGCCAGGGTGGACGGCCAGGTATAATAAACCAGAGTTTCCTTAAGCTATTTACTGACAGATTTTCATTTCCATCTTTTTACCATCAACAAATAAGGTTACTAAAATAATGTTTTCAACCTTAAAAAAGTCGGTTTGCAAATAAAATTAATACATTTATGCCCAAATATTCCCTCTTGAAAACCAGTCGCTGAATTGATAAAAGATAAAATAAGGCTGACTTGGCTTGATTCTTTGGTGGCTCAAAATGTCTCATCTTAGTTATGTGGAGTCCTTATCAAGATGTGTATCAAATCAATATCAGAAGCATAATGTGTAAATGTGTAAAGTATGCACACTGACCCAACTATCAGTCAAAATAGCACATGCCAAAGTGCTAACATCGTGGTAATAATCTACCTGGCATTGAAACAGCATTGAAATCATATAGAATCTTTGATATAAAGCTGCTCTATCAGCAGCCATCAAGCCAGTGTGATGAGCTCTGGTATGTGAGGGTAATGTGTGACGTGGCGCCAATGTCCTTTCATTCCTCATTGCACTTTAAAGCTCTCTACATCTTGGCTCAGCCTGATGGAAGTTTGGATTTCATTTCTCCCTCTGCCCCTCTCCAATCTGTCTCAGTCAGGGAGAACCGCATGTCCTGGCTGTTAAATGTTTGGATAGAACAACTCTATTGCATTTTAATTGATTCCCTGAAGTTGATGAAAACAAGCTTCTTTTCAAGTGCATTGATGCATTAAAAAACAATGCATAAGTAGATCAATTTAGCAAATGTTTGGACAGGGCATCAGTATCTTTGATGACACTTAAATGACAAAGAAAACAAAATTAAAAAAAAGAAATATGAAAACAAATGTATTTTGTCGTCTAAGTGCACACTGCTTACAAGTCATGACAATACCAAATAAAGAAATCTAAAATGTTGTGGTTGTTTATCTGGTATTCTTCAAGCATCTCTCTGGGACTCTTACTCCTGTTCATATATGCTGTGGTTAAAGATGCAACTCTGCTGAGACAGCCCTCTCTGCACACTCCCAAAGCTTGTCCCTCCAAATACACACACACACACACACACACACACACACACACTCCAACTATGCATATATATTCTTAGTCAGAAAACCACACACACCAATATTTATATATAGATACATTTTTTTCTTCTGCTTTTAGCAGGTGTTAGTCCCATGTTAACATTAGCAAGGGTTGCTTTGATAGATCAGTCATATGGCAAGGTCTAACAATGAATATCCACCTCTGAGACATTTGGCTAGATAGCTAACTAACAAGCCAAGAACCACCAAATATGACACTGCTCAAGGTCCAGCTCAGTGGTTTAAACAAGAGACTATGGCCAAACAGAGACTATTTTTTCACTGAAAATAGAAACAATTCTATAAATTAGAGGCTTTTGTCCAAAGTGATCTACCCCTAAACAAACAAATCTATTTTATTTATATACCCTAGTATCACATATCCTAAACTTGCCTCAAGGGGCTTCACAGTCTGTACAACATACAACACCTTCTGTCCTCAGACCCTCGATTCGAACAAGGAAAAACTTCCCAAACGGGAATAAAATGGAAGAAACCTCAGGAAGAACAACAGAGGTACGATCATTCTTCCAGGACGGACAGACATGCAATAGTCTGGTCTATTTTAGTGTGTAGAATAGACCAACATAGTACAATTACTGTATGGACAATCAGGATGATGTCAAGCAACTCCCAGGTGCCGCCAAAAAGATAGGACCTGAGCCAAACAAACACACAAGAAGCAAACCTCAAGCCCACCATTCACGCAGATAGAAGAAAGAAACAAACACACGGGGGAGGGAGAGAGAGAGCGAGAGAGAGACAAGGACAACATGCACACAAGGAAGAGAGAAGAGTCTCCTGGAGGATGAAGATCCAGATCCAAAACGACCTGAATGAGGCACCGGCAGCCAGGGGAGAGAGAGAGGTCCCTCAATAGAGTCAGACTGTCTGGTGTCAGCAGGGAGGTTATTCCAGAGGAAGGGGACATGACAGGAAAAGACCCTGCAGCCTGCTGACTTCTTTTAAAACTCTGGGGACAGGCATGATCCCTGTATTCTGAGAGCGGAGAGCACGGGATGGAATATAAGGTTTAAGGACTTAGAACAAGAGATTGTGTGTTCTCAAGTCTTTCAAGGTCAAGAATAAACTCTGAACTTCAGTCTTTAAGCTAACATGGACAAAAAGTCCTTGAAGCACTCAGATAAAAATGGAAATTTCACTACAATTCAATGACAACTGGACAAACTAAATCTTCGGATAAAGATCATATAATTGATATGGTAGGCTTTATTTGGGCCAACTGTGGCCCAAACCAGAATGATCAAACATAGCCAAATTTAGACATCTATTTTGGACATGACTGGCCAACCTGATTTAGCCCAAAAACACAAGGTCCATGGACATCAGGTACTAGTGGGCATGATCAAAAGCTTCAGAACAGCCATTCTCACTTTTGCTGGTTCCAAGGTCATTTATGAATTTGGAACCTCAAGTAAGCATCTTCAGTAGTAAAACCCAACCAAGTATCTGCCTGGTTAAATATCACTAAGAACATTGGAGATCCTATTTTTGTGATTTGGGTGAACTGAAGTGCATTACTACATCAACTTACATTACACCACATTACTATTTTTCACGTCTCCTGTACTGTAGCCCGGCTAATGTACTGTAGGGTCAACCATTATTTACGCAGCTAGTTCTCCAAATGACCTGCTTACTTGCATCAGCTGAGATTTGTGATGCAATTGCTGAGACTCCATGGGAATGTGGTATTTAGCCAACTTTGTTAAATAAGGTTTGCTAAGAAGGCAAACACAAGCACACACCTTCCCACATACATTTGGTTTCAGCTGGGAAATGTGATTGCCAGTGACAACTGCTGTGACGTAGCAGCTTGCTAGCAGGTGCTTCGGGCTCCTTGCCCACTCTCTGAACTGGCCACAGAGGAATATCTGTCAGGCCTGGTTACTGGCGTTGCTATCTAGCCCCAACACTCTCAGTGTATTTGGGAGCTCAGCAGAATAAGAGTGTGTATGTGTGAGAGAGAGAAATTTCAGGGAGTGGAGGCTACAGACAATGAAACAGGAAAAACATGTAGTCACTAGGGGAGGACCACCTTCTCAGAGCTTCTGCTGTGTGTTGCAAATTATAGACTTGAATTGGCTTCTATTCCAAGCGAACATGCATATCTCACATGCTCTTCTATACCCCCACGACTTTGGTTTATGCACGGAAGCTGCAGTGTTGTTGATTTCTCACTGAAGAGTTGATTTCTCACTGAAGAGGAGCCTGTCTTTGGCATAACGCTTTTTAAAATGCTTAAGTGCTCTGTTGAGTATTCACACTGGAATACTCTGGCACAATACTCTGGCACTGCAGATATATGTGCAGAGTACTTCAATACAGTTCTGCCTGGATCAACAAACTAACAAAAGCTTTGCTGCAAAATGTTCAAAAAAACATGACAAAGAAAGGAAGTTTTCCAGGGAATTAGTGTGTTGGTTTTGGGAGTTTTCGTGTTTTTTTTCCACACTTGTTTAGTTGACTATGTATGGAGATTATGCATGTCATCCAGGATATTACCTTTAAAAAAATCTTCTGTAGGGTAGCCAAACAATTATGGGACTGGCAGTGCCTCTGATGTTATTTTGTAAGAGACTTATTAATTTAATGTACAACCCTGGAATTATCTAGAGAGGAGGAATGAACAGTTGCCAGTGATGAATTTGCCAGTGATTAACACCACCCTCACTATAATCTCACTCAAGAAAAAAAAACAGAAAGCGTGCACTTTTTTACAAGGCAACTGAGCAATCTCCATTTGCTGATGAATATTGTGAAATGGGATTGAAAGCTCTGGGGGAAAAAAAACAAAAAGTGGACCTTGAGTTCAGATTTTTATCCCCCCAAATGTACTTTTATGTGTGTAGTATAAGAAATTAAAAGAATGCACAATTGCACAGCTAAAATGTCTACAGAACTTATTCTGAGATAATAGATCTCTAATAATTTAGTTCAGTTTGAAAGCAGACGTCTTGATTGTGAGAAGTCTGGTAATAACACAAATATGGTGTGGAGGTTTTAAGCACTTTAGTATTCAGCTTCTGAGAGCAGTAAGCTTGGGCTTCGCTCAGTTCCATTTGCAGAATTTTCCATCACAGAACAACCAAATTACCTATTTAGCAGATGTCTTTCAAAGTGTTGTGATTGTAAAATGCATTTCTGAATGATTTGCTATTATGAATATTAATGTTTCTCTTCATATTCCTCTCCTTTTCTTACTTTCAGATGGTATAATAGAGACCAGGCTGTGTGGATGTGAAATAAACTTGGGTTAAATAGAGGATCATCTGAATTAATGGAAGTTGTAGAATTTGACCGGATGAATGAATGCATGAAACACCTACACATGTCCAGGCTACCTCACTCATGGCACTGTGAATAAACAAAGTTCTTATTAAAAGTTGGCTCTTTTTTTTAAAGCATATATTTTACATTTAGTTTGGCTGCTCTACATTGTGCTGCATTATTCTTGTCAAGCAGCGATGATCTCTCCCAAATGGCAATCTGGCGGTGGGCTTTCCAATAAGGAGTGATGAGTGATGTGTTGTGTGTAAATTGTCCCACATTGGATCAGACTTATTGATTTCTGAGTGTTGGCACTTGGATCTTTTGAGCTCCGCGCTTCTGCGGCAGAATGATTACTTTTTCATCAGCTCATTGATATTTCATCATTATTGTACTTCTTCCTTCCTTCCAAACTACTACTGCCAACTGCCCTTCTGAAAAGCAATTATGCTATGGATGTCTATCATTTGGCTCTGTCCACGTGCCAGGGCTCCTTTAGAAAACAGAGATGTTATATTCATACTGCAGATGGCAGTTCCACCTTTTTATTTGGAGCTGTTCCTGTGTGCTCAGTGAGTTTTTGAGCTTTCGTGCTTCACCCATTAGCCATGCAGTGACACTTCTTGCTTGTTTGTGCTGCACCTTCCATGCCCACTGATGTGTTCGCTGCCATAGGGTCCCACTTACACAGAATAATGATAATGCCTGTCACACCTTCCTTGCTGAGGTAAATATGAAGATGCATCAGTGTCGTTATTTAAATGCAAATGATGGTTTGGAAAGGCTTAATCCGCATTTTAAAAGAATGCCTAGATTGATTATAGTCCTTCCTGTGGATTTATTGTGGCAGTTCACTGCATGGCTGCGACAATATGCATAATGATAACAATTACAAAATACACAATATTGAAATTTATTTTGAAAAGGGATCAGAGAAAAAAGAGGCAAAGAAAAAAAAAGAGTGCAGTGTATAAAAAACTGCGTGTACTCTGTCTAGTGAAGCTGGTAGTAGCTCATCCCATCTGGAGGTGTGATAGGAGGCATGTTGACTTGACAAGAGTGTCTGATATGTTAGTGGGGGGAAGGGAGCCTGCTGAACTGCACCACAGCATCATGTCACATCATGACATCAGATATAATAAGAGGAAAGCCTCGAAACAAAAACCATAAAGCTGAACAAGGCAGTATTTGTATGTAAAAATCCACCTATTTTAACAGTCTTAATTAATTGCTTAATTAATGGACCTATTTGCACAAGTAAAATCCTTGCATTAAGTGTGATAACTGCAGGGGAAACAATGGAGAACAAATGACTAACTTTCTCTTTAACAGGAGCAAGCAAGTGCTGCATCTAGAAAAAGCTGAGCTCATAAATGCTACATCTTTTGGCTGTTGATATTTTTGGTATCCTTTAGCACAGCGATACTAAAAACTGTGGGGCAGGCCCCCTTTATGGGGCACAGAGGTGTGCTGTGGCGCAGGAAGTAGAGTGGGTCGTCCATTGGTGGTTCGATCCTGGCTCCTATTGGTTACACATCGAAGTGTCCTTGAGCAAAACACAGAACCTCAAATTGCTCCCTCTTGCTGCTATCAGTGTGTGTGTGTGTGTGAATGGGAGGCATTGTGAAGTGCTTTGTCCTGCTTAGGTGGACAAGCGCTATGTAAGAGCAGTCCATTTACCATTGCAGGAGGGGAGAGACTGGAGGAAAATGTGTAAAGGAACCAAAGTTGAATGAATCTGATTTATTTTGGGAACAAGAATGCTTTCAGGCTAGCAATGTGATCAAGATTCAGGTGGGCAAGATACATTCAGACAGCAAAACAACATGGTAAGTACAAGATGGACAGAGTACCAAACAAGTACAAAGATGGACAGAAGAAGTCAGGACAATGCTCATAAAGCAAGTTAGTTTAAGTCTGAACAGGACATCTTGATGAAGCCAGTTTCACTGACATTTACATGCACATTAATTTTCCACTATTATTCTGAATATGACAATATTCCAAATTTGATACAGGTCATGTAAACATTATATTCAGTTTGCATATTCCGAATTAGGCCTTATTTCGACTGTAGCATTTTCCGATTAAGACGTGGGGTATGTTGATATTATTCAGGTTTTAGGAGCATTCTTTGGACATGTATACAGCTCATTCGGAATATGCGTTTTTACCGCAGTTTGTGACACACGACCTCTTGCCCCTTTATGGTCAGCTAATATGGAAAAACAAAATATTTTGTGCATGTAAAAGGTAGTCACTGTCAATGTAGCAGAAGAGCCTTGTGTCTTTTGTGTCTAAAAATAATTTAAAAAGTGGAAAAAATCATGCAGTTCATGTTCTTGATAGCATCATTCAATAAAATAACATTTAACTTGTCTGATTTTAAATACCACAAAATCGATAATGGTTGATAAAAATGTAATTTTAGGAGAGTAGGGGCAGTACATTTTTTCCTACTTTAGAAAGGGGAGTGACAGGAAAAGGTTTGGAAACGAGCATCAATGAGCATGTGTCAAGTTTACTGACGTCACATTACAGGATTTCTGGCTGTTCAAGTCCACTGAATTAAAAAGTCTCCTCTTGCTGCCATGTGTGAAATTAACTTGTACAGCATTAATAAAAATATATGGGCTGCTGTGCAGCTGCACACACTCATGTAGATGTATGCAGACTCGCTTTTATGCATGCACAAAAACATACAAAGTGTGTACACCGGTCATATAAAAACATACACACCTCCAGCATGGGTTTTTCAATAGCACATAGAAAGGATGACTAACAAGGTAGTCCAACTATAACATAATATGCTGCTGATGTATGCTAAGGGAAGGCTGTGTGTGTGTGTGTGTGTGTGTCTGTTTTCCCTAATATAATGAAACCACCCTCCCTCTTTGTCTGTCTACCTGAATCAGTGCAGGACTCTTGCGCTGTCCTAACAGCATCCGGTCTAAACGAGGTGAGCGGAGTGGCCACTATGCCAAATGGACACATAAAAAGGAGACATTAATGGACTGAGGAGTAGCATAAATCTACCAGCCAAGCCTTCTACTCCAATGCCTGTGTGAGCAGGCCGATGCAGAAGGAGAGGACAAAGACGCCCCAGGTGAGGCATATATCTCCGGCATCTAATTATGCTGACTCTAAGTGCCAATGACATCACACATCCCACTCAGAAAAAAGAAAAATACAATTATTTCTCCATTTATATGAGTGTTGGAAGAAAATGTGCTCTGTGTGCTTTTTTAATATTATTTGCTATGACATATCTGCATTATTAAATAGTGGAGACGGGCACCTTATCGAAGCCTTGCTCGGATATCTGTTGTATTTCAGTATTATGGATAATAAACCACTTTGGGCTTTTTTTTTTTTTTATTTATAAATAATTTGTTATAAGTGTATAAGTTTTATCAAACATGCTAATCTTTGCTGCAAATGGTGCTGCGTGTATGTCAGTGGTATTTTGTGTTATCACCTAACTCACAAAACATGATTAAAGGATGAAATCTATCCAAAGCTGCATCCCAAGAAGCCATGCAGTATGTAGCCACAATGTGAATGTTAGCAGATATCATGGTAAAAAATATGGGGTATGATCATTCCAGGCACTATTAAGGAAAGTCTTTATGCCCACTCATCCACCGAGAAAAAAGTCCAACAGGTGCTCAACAGGCCCATTTGTACTGCAGGAAAATGACTGTTGAGGAGGTGCTTGTCATCAAATGTCCCTAGTTGTTGTGCAGAGCAGTAAACAGCATAATGATTCCCGTTTCATGTCAAGTCAAAATGAGATCCATCATTTTGAAAGTGAATCATTCAAGCTCCAATATGACTGATGACATACACTAAGAACAAATGATGGTACTTCGTAACCAAATGCAGGATTATTTGTTTATTTAAAGGATCCCTGTTAGCTAATGCCATAGCAATCAGCTAGTCTTCCTGGGGTCCACACCTGACATACAATACATAAACACATTACATGATAAACATGAATTGCATTAATGTACATGATATTACATCAATATACATTTATACATTAAAACCAGTCAACACTGTACATACATTTAGGTAGAACACTAATTAAAAATCAATATACAGATGATATTTAAAAAGAATGACTCATATAAAGCGAAACACAAATACTGAAAACTAGCCAGAGTTAGCTGTCTGTCAGCAGCATGCCAATAAATGCCTCTGCATATTCTTTTTTAAAAGGATGATTTATTTTTTATTGGACTGATATTAAGGGGTAAATTATTCTAATTTATTATGGCTCTGTTAACAGCTAACACAAGTACTTTGTTGACAAAAAGAGTTGAAAGGTAAAGATCTGTATCACTCGCACATTAATTAATGACTGTTGGTGCTCTCCATTGGCGATTGTTACAGCACAGTGGAGTCCAATCATGTGCTGTGGACTGAGAGGGTTTCCTTCCAAACAATCATGACACCAGGTGATTTCACTGATTAGTTGCTCCCTTGTACTTTGAAGATGCAGTAAGTTAATCAGTGAAAAAACAACAACAGCTGATGTGCTTGGTTGGAAGAAAAAGCTTCAGAGTCTTGGCTAGCCAAGGCATTAAAAAAAAAAAACTAAAAGTACCACACTGACAACAAAATGATTCTGTAAAAAGCCTTGAAATACATCAAATACTTTACAAAATTGGCATAATTTAGTCTGGGTTTTCTAAAAGAAGTCGACATAGCACAATAAGAGCATTTTTATGTGCAAAAGAATTCAACAAGGCCATGTAATAATAGCTTCCTTTAGCTGTGCCAGTGTGTAGCAGCAATGCCATGTAAATGTACTGAAATGAAATGGGTGAAGCCTATAAAGAGTTAGGTATGACGCTTAATCTATATCATGATCAAACAGCAACAGCAGTGTGGCAAATGCTGTGGTAAAGGTTCTTGAGGATGAGGATCATAGGCAGCGCTAGGGCATCAGGTATGGGGGGGGGGGGGGGCGCCCGATGGCCAGTCCGACTCTTAACCCAACAGCTAGACTGACACTTACAAATAAGAAAGTCCTCATCTTGCTAAAATACAATTCAATAAACCTTATTCAACTGTGAGCAGTTGACTCAAAATGACAATCAATGTTTACGTGCATCTACAAGCTGTGGCTGGTAGACAGAGGATCTCAAACCTGTACTTATTTGTGTGTGTGACAATAATGTCAAGTCTAGCAACAGAAAGACTTTGGCAATTAGACTCCATCGATGTGAAGCATCTTCACTAAGCGTAGGACCACGAAGATAAAAAATAGGACTGCTGTGTGTGTGTGTGTGTGTGTGTAAGTTGCATAAAAATTGCCAATGTTCATAAGTGTAACAACCTATTTTTCTCCTCTTCTACTACTGTCTTCTCCTTCACCAGGCTCACCACCAGTAACAGCTTTCATATCTAAAGGTCACTGCCATCGCACATAATTATAATATAACAAGACCTTGACTACCTCAAGCAAAATTTCACCTTCTCCTCATCTGATCACATGTAGACCCTTCCATCTCTTGAAGTGGGTGTAAAGCAGCAGTAAGTGCACAGTGCAAAAACATTTCAAGAAGCCCTACTGAAATACCAGCGATGGACTGTATTAATGGACTTTGTTGTCAGAGGAGATCTGGCAGGCTTACAGAGAGGATAGAGAGTACATATTAACTATAGCTCTACAAGTTGCACAGCTATTGACGGCAATGTGCCACATGTTGGAACAAGAATGAAAAACACACATCAGCTTCATAGCAGCATGTTGGAGTCACGAGCTGCACCTGGTGCTTCAGGTGCAACAAAGAGCGCAGTGATTAGTGACTGGCTCCTGTGTGAATGAGAAGTGGCAGTTTTTGTTTACTTGATAGGTTTGTTGCCTCTTTGAGTTTATCTCCAGGGAAGTAAATGTATAAGTGAATGAACAGGAGTAAAAGAGTAGTGTAGAGGACGCAGTAAATGACTGTTTTTGTGCTTCCTGATGAACTCACACATCATCAGATGATCACTATGATACAGCAGAAATTTGCCAAGCAATTTTAGTATGCTGTGTCATACATAAAGATCATACCAGAATCTATAAGATCAGGTTTATTGATTAAAAAGTCATAGTGGCCAGCATCTGATCACAATTCAGCAGCACATAGATGCTGTTATTTATGTCCTCTAAGATGCCAGATCATCTTGAAATATGTGCCCTACAAACAATATGTGTTAGCACTGGCCTAGTACATGCCTACATTTACTCAATAATTGACCTTATCTGGTAATATACTGTATTTATGGAAACAAAAAGCCTACAACCTTTGAACTGTTATACTGTAATAAAAATCACTTTTCCCCTAGTTTGTATTTAACCCTGAAAATATGCTGTATTTCAAACAATATTAGCATTATGTAGACTTTATGAAAGAACCTTTATTTTTTTATCCAACATTTTTGATCCAACCTTGGCATGCAGAATCTCTAAGCAACATACTGTACTGTATATGCAGGATGTCAAAAGATGTCGGTATGTCTTCACAAAGTGAACTGCAACTTAAGCTGTGAATGCAACTCCCATTGTTAATGGGATTAGATCTTTGCTCAGGTCTGCCCAAGTTGTTGAAGGCAAGCTCACCTTAATAACAGCAATTATGATTCCATTAAAATGTTGTGCAGGTTTTAAGTGAAATTCTGAGAAGTCAGCAAAATGAAATGTGAAGCTGCTATGTGGATATATTCAAGAGGATGTGACTATGTTATTGACTGAACACCAGAAACTGTGATGCGTCATGTCGTGTCATTGATGCTCCCCACCTAAGATTGCATTTGTGCAATTGGTCTTCTGATCCATGTGTACTTTGTGGCATTTTTGTCAGCCACTATGGGCATAGAGAGGAGGATGACATGCAACATGGATCACTTATCTCTTTTGTTGCACCCAAGAGGAGATCGAATCAGGCAAGTTAAGTGAAAACACCTGTGTGGATGGACCATAGGCAACATCTTTCAATGTAGGTGGTGCAAAAGTAACCATATACTCAGCTATTTTCTTTCTTCAATCCAACGTTCAAAAAAAAAAAAAAAAAAAAGAAGAAAACTCAACATAAACAAAAAGTCAAAATGCCACAAGAAACAAATGGCTCTCAATAACTTGTTGATCTAGAGGTTGCACACTGTTGCACCTTATCAAATGCTGCTCGTGGCTATATTTTATTGTTCCGGTTTCTGCCTGTTTCCTTTTACTTAACCTTCATTAAATGGTTATTGTTCTTGTATAGTGTGTTTTGACCTTTTGATACATTGCACTATATAATTCAAAAGATGTGTGAGTAACAAGAAAATGAAGTGCGTATGTGTGTGAGTGGAAGATGGACACAACAAAGGTCTTGAGCTTTATTTAAAAGCTTTATTTAAATGCATGGTGTTAGAAGCTGATGTATTGTGTTTAAGGCTGCTGAGACATCTAAGCAAGATACTTTACCAAGTCTTCTCTCATATATTTTCATGTCACAGCCCACAACAATTTGCCCACAATCTGTCAATTTAATTTTCTGATTAAGATTGATTATTTCTACACTAAAGGAGATACTAGTAGTGTAAGACAAGCCAAAGGTAATTAAAATCCAGTGTAAAGTTAGACATTATATGGAAAAGAACCTTAAATGAGAATGGGCAACCTTGTACATGGGCTTGTTTTGACAAAATTGCATCTGTGCATGAATAATTTATGCTTTCCCCACTTTACCTTGGGTGGCCAAGGTAAAGCATTTACAAACAAATGGGTCACATAAAAATCAGTTTTAAAACCATATATACTGTACAGTTTCATAGTGATTATTTGTAGTGAAATTACATTACAGAATTCCCATGTGAACTTCTCCAGGGATACCGCGGGTCCCTAGACACAACAATCCACTGATCCATATCAAATAAAAAGATGTTCAGTTACTTGTGAGGTTTCTTTCTGCCTGATATTCTGTCTGTTTTATGTTGCATTTCTTTAGTTATTATTTATCATTTTTGGTGTAACTGTAAATGGGGCATAGCTGCAGCATGCTCAGCAACCTACTCTGTATAAATACAGGTTAAACAGTCAAGCTAGTATTATTAACACATGCTTGATGTGTCCCAATTCAGAGGCTGGATCCCCCAAAGGACTCCAATACCCCATTTACACCTGGCATTAACCTGCGATCAGTATCTGCATATCCTAGCTGGATAGGAAAAATGCATGTTAATGAATGCATTGTGATTGGAATGCGATCGGATCGGCCAGACCACATCTGGGGGTGGCTCGCATTGTGATTGGATCCTGGACGCCATTTTCGCTAGTCATTTCATGCGTCTTGGGCCGATCGGTTTAGCTACGTAAAGCTATGTGTAAATGCATCCAAGAAGCATTCAAGACTGATTGGCAAGAATGTGTCTTTGGCGAGCAATTGGATTTCAGATGTTGAAAAGGTGTAAATGTATCCGTCTATCCAAGAAGCATGCATAAACTTTACTCATCCCATAGTGTAAATTTGTCAGTAAGCAGTCTGTAGAAATAGCTACTCACTGTCTGATTTTCTTGATACATCCATTGTCTGTCTCCTCTGTCCTTGTGATAATTACACTGAAATTACCCATTGTTCTCTGTCGCATTAAAGCAACAAAGAAAAGTGGCTCCAGTGATTTCTGATCAGTTTAACCACTAAAAGATCTGTATGGCTGAGGGAGTGGCATGAGTTAGAGCCCCTGAAGACGATATAACTTTTGTCTTGCAAGTAGTTCATAATTCATTGTGGAATTTATGGCAATTACCAAACAGCTTCAGGTACATTACCACCTCCTTCTGGACTGCAGGAGGGCTTACCCTGATTTGCATGTAGCCCGGGAAAACCAAAACGGATTGTAATCGGTTTTATCCGGATATGAGACACTTGAAATGACAAGTGCAAATGGGGTCTTAGCCAGGTGTAAATGTAGTCTGTACAGCGTGATCTACCCTGCAAGTTAAAAGGTCACCTGACTCCACCTCTTCCAGCTAGCTCAAACAAACCTGACAAAAGCTACAAGTAGTAGCAGTAGCTATAAAATCTTCCCATTTAAAAATTGAGTGACAGTGGTATTGCTTCCCCTGACCTGGGATGCGCTATGTTTGTTGACCACCAGCTCCACCTAACTAATTTGGATATTGAGATCACAATGTGGCAGAATCGAGATGACGAGAATGGTTGCTAATATCAGATTAAAAGGTTGAACCTTTGCTCGTCCAGACGCCAACTCTAAGGATGCATTTGGGTCCTTGTTGACTTGTAAAGTAAAAAAAGAAAAAGTGTGATTGACAACATATCCTGGTTTACAACAAGAACAAACAGCAGACATTATTTACACCCTTTCAAAACATCTGTAGCAATTATGGCAATCACCCAAAATATGTTAAACAATAAGAAGTATTACATGTTTTTTTCACTCACCCCAGCAGTCTTGTCAACCAGTGGTAAGGCTCCGATTTACCCGCTTTCAGGAAGTCCGGCCCCTTACGTCCCTTTATGATGAGTCGTACAAATCAGTATGGTGTCTGACGCTGGTGAGTGAAGAGCAGGGAGAAGTTAGACCTCCACTTTGTCAGCCTACATTGGTTTTTGTGCCGCGTTAAGTCCGCGTTCCTTCTGTTCGCGTGCATGTCCCCGTGAACCTGGAAAATAATCTCCTCTCATCATTCCAAGGAATCTGTCGAGGATTCGACAGCTAAACTTCTCCTGAGACTGCTTTAATATTGCTTACCACAGTACCGTGAGTCGGCAAACCCTTTGTCCTCTTTTTTTATTTGCCTTGTGTCCTCTTTACTAAAGCTTGGGGGGTTTGTGGATTTTTGTTTGTGAATTAACTGAACTGAACTGTCCCGAAATCTCGAAGTGGAGTTTTTAGTTGCTTTATAAACTGAAGTTCTGTGCATCAGCGCTCCTATTTGCAACTGGTTGTTGGACTTTCTGACCAACAGGCCTCAACGTGTTCGGTCAGACCACCACTACTCCTCCACCCTCACCCTAAACACTGGTGTACCACAAGGCTGTGTGATGAGTCCGTTCCTCTACTCCCTCTTCACTCACGACTGCAGACCTGTACATGGCTCTAACACCATCATCAAGTTTGCTGATGACACCACAGTGATTGGCCTCATCAAGGACAACAATGAATCAGCCTACAGAGAGGAGGTGGACCGCCTGGCTGTGTGGTGCGTTGAGAACAACCTGTTGCTCAACACCAATAAGACCAAGGATCTCATCGTGGACTTCAGAAGGAATGCTGACACACACCCACCCATCCATATCAACGGTGCGGCAGTGGAGCGTGTGACCAGCTTCAAATTCTTGGGGATCCACATCTCGCAGGACCTCACCTGGTTGACTAACTGCTCCTACCTGGTTAAGAAGGCTCACCAGCGCCTCTTTTTTCAGAGGACTCTTAAGAAAAACCACCTCTCTTCAGACATCCTGGTGAACTTCTACCATTGCACCATCGAGAGCATCCTAACCCACTGCATTATAGTTTGGTATGGGAATTGCTCTGTCTCGGACCGGAAGGCGCTGCAGAGGGTGGTGAAAACTGCCCAGCGCATCTCTGGAGCCTCACTTCCTGCTATTGAGGACATCTACAGGAAGCGTTGCCCTCTGGGAGGCGCTACAGGAGTCTCCTGACCAAAACCACCAGGTTCAGGAACAGCTTTTTCCCATCAGCTGTCTCCCTGCTGAACTCTGCCCCCCTGACGTCTCCCCCCAACACACACACACACACACACACACTTACCAACCCCCTTGGACCAAACTTGAATGACATCACTGCACTATTAAGTACTCTTTTTTTAATCTGCTTGCACTAAATAATACCATTGCACAACTGTACATTCAAACCGCACATTCTGCACTTTATGTATACTTTCTGTATATACTGTAAATATTCATGTACCCTGTATATTTGTATTCATTATGTTATTCTACTGCTTATGCACTTCTGGTTAGATACTATCTGCATTTCGTTGCCTTGTACCTGTGACATGTGCAATGACAATAAAGTTGAATCTAATCTAATCTAATGAAGTGAATCATATGGAACAGGACTGAACTATAACGAACTTTTTTCTTTTGCTCTAATACAACCTTTGAAACTTGGACTGATGATGTGGTTGAGTTTATTTAAACTGTGTTTTATTCCACTGCCTTGCAATTACTGATAAACTTGTGTTTATTTGTTGTTATAAAAGAAATGACCAGGGGATATGTTCTGAATGCATATCCTTTGTGGGGTTTGATAGTGACTTAAACTTTTGACTCGTTTAAACTTGGTCAAACCACTACACAATGTTGTTATTGTTTCCTGCTAATTTTAAAAACGTAATTCTTCATTGATATGCATAATCCACCTGGGTGATACAGACTGTACATTATGTGGGTTGCAAGATGTGCTCTGGAAGAACTTTTAAAAACTGTTTTATGTGAGTAAAACATTCTGAACTAGGCTAGTATTTGTAAGGAGCTTTGGGAATCTCAGCCAGTGTGATATATCAAAAATCAGTTCTTCCACACAAGCCTAATAGATATTCTTCACTGTTTGCTTAAAGTTTAATCATTAAGATTTTATTATCTGCTCCCATTTTGTGTCTAAAAGGAGTGCAACTGCTATTTTTCATGTCAGCAAAAGAACATTGTTAGAAAGAAATGAACATTTGGGAGTTGAAGTAAGTCTGTGGGGGAGTACAACTAATATTCTTTACTTATGAGGAACTATCAGAAGCACTTAAATGACAGCCCACAGAGAGTTTGACAAAGTCGGAGAGATGAGACTGAGAATAGTTGGTGAGCAGCAGTTTTGACAGTCCTCGTGAGTGACTCGACACCTCAACTCTGATTTATTCTGTCTCAAATGATGCAGAAAATTACTTCATCAGAGTCCCCGTGTTTAATGCTTGTTGGTTGAAAGGTGGTGCTGTTTTGAATTGCAGTCATGATGGGAAGTTTGTGTTACCTGGTAAGTATCCGTTATAATAAAGTTTGAATCATATTTCCACTTACAGTATAAACCAAATGTATTTCCCAAACAGATATTTACTACACTTCTCCATCTTTTATTGTAATTCAGATTTTTTAAATTATGTTTAGGTTATTTACATGGTGTTTATGGTCTTGGGCAGCCATCCTTACTTTAATCCTTACTCACCTTCATTTCATTTTCAGCTTATTTTCTGTTTCCAAAAAATAAAATGAAATACTGATACTGCTGCTGTAAATATAAAACACATATCTTATCATAAACCAAATGGCCAGACCCACAGAACAGGAACAGTACATGGTAAATCAATAAAGGCTTATCTTATCAGTAAATAAGCTATCAAAGATTGGGTATAAATGATGATGATCAATATGCAATGAAGAGTAGTATAGGAAAATATTTTGTATTATTACTTTCAATTAAGTGTTGACATTTCTAACCCTGTCCCCTAAAAGATTACATTTATATGCTGATACATGGATTTTTCCAGATACATTTAGGAGCAAACATAAGTGGTTGTGTTTAGATTTAGGCTACTAAAAAGTAAACGTGTCCTGTCTCTTGCTTGAAGTCACTTTTGTAATATTTAACCAATACCACAGTCTTTCCCTAACCTTAACAAAGTGCTTTGAGTTGCTTAAACATAACAATAAAGATGTTAATTATGATTTAGTTACAATGTAGAATTAATAAGTAAATAAGGTTGGGGAAATAAATAGTGTGAAAAATGCAAAGGGAAAATAATGCAAAAATACATAAATAAATTAATAAATAAAATGGAAAATTAAATGGGAAAGTAAATAAATAGGGATTTTTACAAAGGTAATAAATACAGAAGCAAATTAAAACAGAAATATCAATTTGTCACATTTTATCAATTAATTAATGCCACATGCTACATTTATTTTTATTTGCATATGCATCCATTCATTTACTTATTCAGTCATTTATTTATTCATTTATTTATTTATTTTTGGCAGTTTCGGTCCTCCATAACGGTGTACTGACACACCCTGTAAAACACATATTACAGCAGAAAAGTTATATTTTAAACCACTAAAGGGTCACCAAAAACAAGACTTTCAGCTGATGTTAATTTCCTCTCTAAAGAAGAAAGGGAAAAAAAAAACCCATCTGAAATGAAACCAGGCCTCGCTTTATGACAAGCAGTTAAATATTCTACTGCCAGTTCTGCTGCATATAAGATTTTCAGCTAGAAGAATTTGAATAAGCTCTTCTCTTGAAAGGTAAGGTAAAAGTGACAATTTTTTGGGTAAATCTGTGGAAATGTTCTATCTCTATCTTTTTTTTTTTTTTTTAATATTATGGGAATTCTATAAGAAAAGTAATGTCTTTCTATGGCAAGCAGTGGAAAGTCAGAGACATTTCTGTCACTGTCTGTAATCCCCTTTTATTGCTCGCCTGATCAGTGACCCCCAGATGCAACTCCTAGCAAGCCTTTTTTCTTTATCTGGCAAGTTCTATTTTACATGTTCTCTTTAAGCTCTTTTTCGACTCCAATTTTGTCCCGTTTGAGCTGTCAGTCACTCATTCTACTCCATTAGAAAATGAATATAAGTGCATTTGATAATTATACTAAATGCAGTTCATCTGGAGAGTACAGATGACTCCCAACTCCAGCCTCAATTAGATTCTAATTTTGTTCCCTAAGGCTCCCTAAGACACACTATTTTTAGATAATTATTCATATTTATTTGCACAGCGTGTAACATGGATGTGTTTTAGCTCTGTTGAAGCGTTTTACAAGAATGGAGATACTTTTATCGGGTAAAGTCAGCATGCTCTCTGCCTCTTTTCTCCCTTTCCCCACCTGCACCTTAGACCCATAAATGTTCTGACCATTTTCTGTGCAGGTGTCATGGTGAAAGCAGGACCCAGAGTTAATTCTCCATAGAAGATGCTCCAGCAATTTGCCATCATGAGCTTTTCCCAGCATGCATTGGGTGAGTGAAAGGCCTAGATACGGTGGTCAGGTGGTCAGG